>APFE030879306.1:0-13758 GCA_000404065.3 Pinus taeda
ACTAGATTGATCAATTTGAAAAGCAACTTTGTCACTTGTAAAGGGATGTCTAGGGTTTTGTTCGCACATCTCTCTTGTTGGTGTAAGGTAGAGTTTGTCTCTTCTCTTTGTTGGGCCATTCCCTAGTGCTACCCTCCAAGGGTTTCAATTTATTTTGCATCATAGTTGAGCTAATGATTGACGACTTTCCCCTAAGTAGGATCCTTTCTAGTAGGGATTCACTTCAAAACTTTTTCTTGATTAGCCTTGAGCTGATTTTTAACTTCTAGTGTTCCTCCTCTAGCCATAAATGACAAGCATGGAATAACCAACTTAAGACAAGCATCAATTTGACCCCATAGCCCTAGTGGAAATAAGCCACACTCCTCATCTCTTTTTACTAAAATTTGTGATTGCCCTTAATTTTTATTATATAAAAAGCCTTGAGAATAGAAAAAAATACATAAAAAATAAATTATAGAAAAATATAAGCATCAAAGATAAAAATTGATCCCGAGAATTTTTTTACTTCTATGTCTAAATAAGTTTTGACTGATTACATTTTGATTCTAGGCTCATTTTTTAGAATGGTGTGCCACATTGAATATCAAAGAAAGATAGTGCCCCCTCTCCTTTCTTGCATTTAATTTTGATCTAAAAATGTGGAAGGGTTTTGAAGGAGATTTTAGAAATCTGATTTTATCTTCAGTAATTATAGCTCAAGTATTAGTAAAATCCCTTGCCTTGTGATACACGAAAAGTTGATTCTAACCCTTCTAATCCCCAGGAACATTTCTAAAGTTTTCTAATTAAATATCAATCACCTTTGGAAGTGATTTCAGTTGTCCTAACAATTGCAACACGTTTCATGCTAATTGGGACACTTTCATTTTTCAAACCCGAGGAGTTGGTGCCCCAAAACTGAGTAACAATTTCCACATTTGAATAACTTTTTGAATAATCAATAATTTGAAGTGCTAGTATGTTTATTTTCATTATATTTCATTATAATATCATCTCAAATTCATATTCATAAGTTTCTATAGCATTTTGGGCTTATGAGAGGCCCTAGATTTAGCTTTTCTTTGTTGGTTTCTGCAAAACTTCATGTTTGCAGGTCTGTAAATGCAAGGTAAATCATCATTTCATGGTTTAAATACCAACATTGTTGAGGGCCTTCATAATCAATCGTGGCTCTTTTGTCAAGGTTACTTCATTCAGTATTTTCTTTGTTGGTTTGTGTTTTCTACAGTAATATATCATACATCGGATCAAATCTATTTTTTCTCTTTAAATCCTACCCTTCATCATTTCATAGTTTGTAGGCTCTGGTCATCCTAATACATTTGGTGATGCTTGTGTAGTTTGGAATACCCCCTATGGAATTTTGGGAGTTTGCCAAAAGTGAGAGGAGAGTGTGCTTGGGTGACATTAGGGGCATCTAATGTGTGCTTACCATTTGGAATCTTGGCCAAGCCTTTATAAGCCTGCTAATATGAGTGGTAATAGGTCTCTAGGGTAAGGGTTTAGTAAATTTAAAATCCCCTGCCACCAAAAAGAATTAGAGAGACTTCCCCTGAGATAGAGAAGAGTTAATGAAAACTCATTAGTAAAATTGGCAAAATGTGGCATGATTGTTAAAGTGAGGAAATATGCTACCACAAGGAAGGAGAGAGTTGTTACAACTCAATTTTAGAGAAAATTAAGAAAAACTAAGAGGAATCGAATGAGAAAGGAGAATGCTAATAGGTCCACTACGATTTTACCCTTCATTAAATGCCTAGTGACATAGATTAATTACAATTCACAACATGTAGATAACAACCAATTAAAAAACAAAACCAAACTAACATGGGGTTATCTCATAAATCTCCTTAGATGAGATAACTCCTAAGTGCTAGATATGAAAGAGAGGAAAACCAAAACAATCTAACCTTGTTGCCCCAAAAGAGTTGATCGTTGGGCCTTGAGCAACTTCCACGTGATATTGTGCCTATTGATGATCCTCCATATGCTGAAATGTTGAGCTTGAAATGTTGGGTGTTTAAATTTTTTATGATGTGCCTGTTACCCACCAAAATGCGTAACCCCATAGGCGAAACCTTTTCTCCTGCATTTGATAGCCACTCGGACAACCAGCTAGCCATCAACCTTTTATATCCATTTCTTGATGATTATATGCCTTCGCCATCTGCATCAACCACATACCTCTCCCCATCCAACATTTCCTCTTGGATGAAAGTGAGCTTCTATTCAAAATGTACTTTGATCATTTTGCAATCGAGTGCTTATACTTGTATATTTTGCGCATTTAGTATCGATAAAGGGGTGATTTAGAAGATTTATTGATCTTGACTGTAAATTTGTTCTCTCACCTTACTAGGGGAGTTAATCTTTAGCCCTAGTCTAGTGGGACCTCCCTCAAGGCCTTAGGGTTGTAGGAGGGGCACTTGGGAAATACGGATTGAAATAGCATGTTCATCTTTCCCTACATCATACTTCCCACTTTCCATACCACATTACAAGCCCCTTATACCACCACCATTCTTCGGGTCTAACTTGTCATTGGTTCATTGGGTTTTGGCACTTTTTTGTCCACACTCCTTGAGTAGGAGAAACATTGTCCTCGAGGTTAATGCAACTAAAAACATGGAAAGCATATTATGGTCACAATGAAAGAAAAAGAAGAACATCAAAATGTAAAAGAAGGTTAGGATAGAAGTTAGCGCATGGGAAAAATCTTAACATGAGCTCTACCCTCCTCATTGGTCATCACCCGGTTCCTGAGCACTTGATTCTCCATTTCATTAAAAGTAAACCTTTTGTGTCCCAACCCTAATGAGAAATAAATTATCTCAAATACTAAATCATAAGAGCAAGCTCTAACCCTTAAGTTATGCACACAGAATAAAAATCATTATGATGAAAAAGTAAAAAGCACACTAAAGGTGTGCCCTAGAATGGAAACCCTAGTTTGAATTTCCCTGACTCGGGGACTTCTTCGAGGGTTGTATGAGCTTAGTATTAATTAGAATAAATGATAAGAAGCCCTTTCTTCTCCTTGCCTTGATCTCAGGAATACCTTTTACCACAATAATTCACAAAACCATAGATCGTACAACTTTCTTCTAAGTCTCTAATAGGGAGCGAAAACCCTTTTGACGTTCCATATTATCACATAGAGCTTCCCTTAAGAAGTCCTACCTCATCACCTAGTACCTAAAACCCTAGAACATCAATAAAAGATTATTACTTATCTACCAGGACTCTTCCCATTGGCGAAATTCCACAAAGAGCACAAGACACTGGTTGTGTTGACAATGGGACATTATCACATTGTTATCACTTAGTTTAGCTCTTTGGCCCGTACGCTTTCCCTCCTTAAGGCCTGCTAGATTGTCGTAACACACCCTATAACATAAAAGTAAATGTCTTTCCACACACAAGAAGGCAAGAACAATAGCAAATCTCAATGAGGGTGAGAAGCGAGTGAAGGTGAGAAAAGGAGAAGGAAGGAGAGGTGGAAAATATAGGGATGAACTAGTGGAGGAAAGAGAGATCAAAGTTACTAAATCCAAGATAAAAAAACTAAACCAAATAAGCAAAAGGGGACAAAAACAGAGATGAACTACTGAAGCCAACAAGTAAGAGATGGAAACACTAGTTGAGATAGCAAATGAAAGAGGTGAGAATTACAACTCTATAGCACAAATAGTGAAGGAAAGAAGAAAAAGTTGACAATCCTAGTTTTGAACTGGGGAATGCAACAGATGAGTGGAAGCAAGCATTGGAGCAATGGTTGGAGATGTGATCCCATAGCTGCAATCTATAGGATACGACAACCAAGACCAAAGTCCCTAATAGGCAAATGAGAGGAATGGCGATTGGTCCCATCTAAGGAAAAGCCATCTCAGGTCGGGCCCTACCTGAGAAGACGACCTAGAGAGACTCGTTAGTGGTGATGTATCCTAGGAAAGGGGCAAACAAATAGAGAGAGAGAGAGAGTATATAAGAGAAAGGGTTCATTAGTAAAAGTATGAATGGGGGTGCTATTATTTTTTTTAGAAACCCTCAACATATAAGGCCTAGGTTTCTCTCACAATTGACCCTCCCAAAATCAAAGCATCACTAAACTTGGTAGAGAATATTAATTATCGACACCTTATGAGGCTAGCATAATCCACAAGCCACTAGAGAAAGGTTAGTACTAGAAGGAAAGGATTTCATTCAACAATCGATGGGTAAGGAAAAGAGAAAAATACTATGGGAAAGAAAGCATCACGCAACATTCTTATCTCCTACGGTGATATGTGAGCTTCAGGAGCTGAATCTACTATGAATGATGATTTATTGGTGCACTTCTTGAGTAGCCCTATAAAGGTGATCGCTTATTGTACTTTTCCCCTGAGTTTCCCATTACCTTAATGCACTCTTTGTTCCCCAAATCAACCATATCCATATGTATGCATACCTATTTGGCCATGACCATCATTCTTCATTGAAGTCTCACAGTTTGTGATACATTAATGCTCCCTAGTGCAATGACCCACATCCTCCAAGGCAATGAAAAGATCTCTTGTGACCTCCAAGTCAAGCGTAATCAACTCCAAGTCAAAGCACTACTGACGCCCCCTTTAATGTCCCATTTGCATCGATGAGGTATCTTCAAAACGAGTCAACTTCTACTTTTGGTGAAACCACGAGGTTAAAAGAGGTATCATGGAAAATGTGTTGAGACACAATATGTCAAAGCAAGTCAAGGACACATCATGGACCTAGGACAACTCATGTTCAAGAAAGTTCAAGCCTTAACCCACACAAAAAGAGGGCAAATGGACCTAGACAAGGAGTGGCGTCCACCCTTTCTACCCATTGGATCATGTAAAGGTCAATTTGGAGGAATGTTGAGGAAAAACATAAGGCCATATAGGTCTCCAAACAATGCAAGGTACATTTCAAGTCAAAAACAAACAAGGAGCCTAAAAGCATGGTTTGAATCATCTTTGCACCAAGGAAAGTGGCGTCTTCCACATTAAACTAGCTGTTGGAAAGGCCAACATATTCATTCAAGAAACATTGTGCAAACAAAATGGAATTTTTGACTTCCTAAGCACTCAGGGTCATTTTTCAAGGAATGTCATGTTATTTCTTGATGGAACGTTGTACCCTTAGATTAGTTAGGACCTCCTTTTGTCAAATCAAACCTCTAATTGGTGGGATGTCTCACCTGTTTTAAGATTTAAGTAATGTAATGAAATAACTTGTAGTTTGACTTAATCGTGAAGCATGTTGTGGATGAAAAGTTGCTTTTTTTCAAGAAAAAGGAGGAAAGATGTTGAGATCCTAATCTAAACAAAGAGAAATCTCCCTCCTTTGTTGATCATTGTGAATTGTTGAGATCGTTTTTCCATAATATGAAATATTTTCATGAAACCTTTGGTGTTCATCATGAATTATCTTTCTTGGTTGATTTCACATATTTCTTAAGGCGATTTGTGGATAACTAAAGGCTACTATAAAAACTAACTAGATCAATCCATTAGAAAGGAATCTTTATCACTTCCTTAGGGATGTCTAGGGTTTTACTCGCACATCTCCCTTATTGGTGTAAGGTAGATTTCATTTCTTCTTGTTGGGCCATGCACTAGAGTGCTCCTCACCAAGGGCTTCAGTTTATTTTGCATCATAATAGAGCTATTTGTTGAAGGATTTTCCCCAAGTATAATCGTTTCTAGTAGGGCTTGGTTTCAAAACTTGTTCTTGATTAAGCATGAGCTCATTTAACTTTTGGGATTCCACCTCCAGCCAGAATCCACAAGCATTGATCAACCAACTCAACATGGGCATCGATTTGACCCCACAGCCCTCGTGGAAATAAGGCACACTCCTTATTCCACCAAACAACCATCTGGTTTTATAAAATTTTGCAATTGTTCTTAATTTTTATTATCCAAAAAGCCCTTAGAATAGAAAAATACATACATAAAATATTATATAGAAAAATGTAACCATAAAAATAAAAAGTAAACCAGTGAATTTCTTCACTTTTATGTTTATATAAGATTTGACCGATTACATTTTGATTCTAGACTCATTTCTATTAAAACATGCCACATCATTTAAACCTTCCTTGTTGAATATACTCTAGGCGATCCACATACAGAGAATGCTTTCATGTGGTGCAATATACCACTATATAGTTGGGGAAAGGTTGTTGAGGTGACAGTGGTGGCCATTCTCCTGTTGCCACGAGGTTTGGATCTTCCTAGTGAGGATTTGCACTAGGCCTACAAAATTTTGCAGTAACAAGCCATTTCAAACAAATTTTTTGCATCAATTGATAACGGGAAAGGGTTAGAGACAATAAGCAATTTGCAATTTTGTTGGTCCCAATCATTCTTAAACAAGAAACCCTCCAAATCTGGATTTTAGAGCCCATAGTCATAATTCTAGATTAAACATTATTGTTTCCTTTCAACCACTCTCAAAAACAAAAAATCCCATCCTTTTATTTTCTATTTGCATAAATTTACAATATAGATCATGAAATATCACAAATCATATTAATCATAAGTCTACAACACTTTGAAATTATTATCATTCATTAGACTTAGTTTCTTTTATGTATTTCCCCCTATGTCAGAGAACAATTGACCTACAATGTGTGAAGAAGATACTAAGGTTACACCAGGTATCACTCTGTAATATTCCTAATTAGCCATGGCTAATTAGAATATTCGATTTTGCTCAATTTTGCCTTCTATAGTTATTTGTAAATAAAAAGGTGAGGAAAAGGGGATATAACTCACTTCAGAATAAAAGTCACTTCCTAGTAGCACAACGTTGTGACTTAAAGGGGAGCCAAGGGGGCCAAAGGACCACGCAGAGATGGGGCCCACACAAACACTTGGAGGGACTGCGTAGATAGAAAAGAAACACGTGGCAAGAGGAGATTACGTTGGAGGAGGTGAGCCTTGGGATCGGGAGAGGCCAATGCTATAAAGGAGAGAAGAGCCCCCTCATTTTGTCATTCGATTATGTGCATTTGAGCTAGTCACTTCAACTTCTAGCACGCTGGCTGTTTAGCTAGTTTGCAGCACTATTTAGTGCATTGAGTGTCTCTGTTCGGAGATCTCACCCTTAGCCCCCGGGGGACTTCGAGTGCCTATTCGGGCAAGGTATTTCCATTGGTATTTTTGTAGTAGTTTCATCAGCATTTGGAAGGAGGATTGAGCATCTTGGATGACTGCGCAGTCTTGAGAGGGATGACGCAGTTCTTTCTGGCAGGAGTTCTGGGTTGAGGTTTTGCAGGGGGATTTGTGCTGGGAGATTGACCAGGGGATCAGCCCTTGCATTTTGAAGGATTTTGGCTGAGTTTCAGGCAGAGTTCTCTAGGGGTTTTTTTTCAGTGGCAGCGCAGAGCCTTGAGGGACTGTGTGGGTCCTCAAGGGGGCGATTTTCGGGGGTCGGCCATTTCAGAAAATCTTTCTGGGTTTCTCTGGGTTTCTTGAGTAGAGTCTGATTCCAAAGTTTCAGCATTTTTTGAGGAGGGGAACAGCCCCAAATCTACATTTGATTTCCAGCAGTAGCAACACGGCAATTTTCCAGCAGCTTGGACGCAGTTCAGAGAGAGGCCATTCCTTTGTTATTCTGAGTGTATTTCTTCACTTTCCTTGTGCAATTCGAGGTGCCATCTTTCTGATCACCTCATGTACTCATTCTATTACTCAGTATAATAAAATAGCATAGCATTTCTCTCTGCATTTCTTGAGTATCTGCTTATATTTCATGTTTATATTATTAGATGTGGCACCATTGTTATTTCCATCATTTTCAGCTTCCCGATTATTATATCGTTTGTATGTATTTGGTTGGAGTTTACTAGGGTTTGGGGAAATATCTATGAAACGAGATATTACACACTCTTCCATTACCCCTAAGGCCTATCTTGTACCTTCCATTAGCCCTAGGGTCTCACATGTATATATAAGGCATTGCCATACAAATTCATAACTAAAATGTGAAATATCAAAAATGTAAATGAAAATAGAACAGAAAGCGAGAAGAATTAGAATATCCATACTTGTACTAGATGGTAGTTGATGATGTAGGAGCTTGTTTAGATACGAAAAATATGCGAGTGTGGTAATCTCAATGCCAAAAATGCATGTAAACACCAAAAGTGGGTGACCCCATAGGAGAAAAATTTCTCCTAGATCTATCTTGAGAAAATAGCCAATAGCCCCTAACAAACACCAATGTAGCTGATACATTGTGCCATTTGATCTTCGCTCCCTGCATCAGTCATATGTCCCCTCACCCATCTTTAGAGAACATATGTTTGAAGGTGGGATATCCAACCCAAAAGTTATGTTCTTCATTGTGCAATTAGGTGCTTATGCTTGTTTTTCCTTGGGCATCCTCGGAATGGATTATTGAGTGACTTGGAAAAAAGGAAGGGCTTTGACCATAGTTTTGTTCCCTCACCTCAAATGGGGCAGGTTAATCCTCAATCCTAGTCCTGTGGGATCTCCTTTATTGGCCTATGGCTTTAGGAAGGGCACTGTTTGGGAAACCTTGATTTTGGTAGCATAGTCGCGTTTTCCCCATCCACATTTTTCCCTCCCCTCCGCAGATTACAACCCCTATTTCATCATATTCCTTCTTTGGGTCCACAAGGCACTCGCGCACCCACTCCCCTTATCCACATGTCTAGGTTGCGCTTGGAAATGTTTCCCAGGAGGTTGATGCAGCTGAAAGAATGTTAAAAGCATCTCCTGGCCATAAGCAAGAAACAAAAGAAAAATAATATTATAAAATGGAAAAGATGGTTGGGACATTTAACATAGCACATGGGAAAAAGTCAAGCATGAGCTCTACCCCTTATTATGGCCATTACCCTAGTTCCTAGGACCCTATGAGTGCCCCCAAATCATTGAGGAACCCATGCACGTCCCAACCCCTGGTGGGCGATGAACTGCCCTACCTTAAGCGGTTGATAACTACTTATATCATACACAACATGCTCTCATTTCCTGGAGCCCAGACCAGAAATACAAAGAAAAGTCAAGAAAAGGAAAAAGGATAGTAAAGAAGGGTTGTAAATCAAAGTACGAGTTAACTCATGTATCAACAATTTCTCCCTCCTACAACTATACACCCAAATAATCATCATTACCATCCTTGAACCCATGGCATTTGCCTTGAGACCCCCGTGTCCACATCCATTTATCATCATTCACATGACACCTATCAATTAAATGATGTACCAGGGACCCGTATTTCCCCTTAGGGATTGGGAACACCAAATAGGGTTGTTTATTACCCACTCCTACCTAGGGAGGTAACAAATTAGGAAGCCCACTATGAAGTCTCTATGTGCCCTTGAGAAATAATCTTGGTTCACTTAGATGTACTAATGAATTATTGTACCTAATTGTGAGGATGCACATTGGTGTTATATGTGATTGGTAGGTAGTTTCATCATGGGTTGGGAAACTTAAGCGGGGCCCAGGTCTACCAGAGGATCATATTAACACCCCTAGGTGAAGCATTGAGAGCCATTAGACTCTCATCATGTGTAGAGCATCATTCCATGCCATGGGAACACTCAACACCTTTAGCAGTTTGCTCATTGCCCTACATTATTCACAAGAAGATGTGCTTGGACCAATGTGCCCTAACCAACTTAACATTATATTGCAGTTGATCCAAGGCCCAGAGGACGTTTGTCTCATCCCTTGAGACATGGGAGGGCAAGCACCATCATCGAAGCCCTTGGTATTGCGGCATCACAGGCTATTTTATCATCAGGAGACCCATGGGACCAGCTTTTGTGCCCCAAAGTCATTTTGGGGCCCCACATGATGACTTGCATGGAGAGTAAGGAGACATCCCCTTGTTCATTATTTATGGAGCTCTCTCACACACGTTGGCACCAAGAGGACTCAACGTGGCCCTCAATCAACCCTACATCAACACGATGTCATCAATTCGACTAGCAGTTGGATGGTTATTTCATAATTTGTAAACGCAACTTGGTCGGCTTGTGACCAAGGCATGTATTTTGCACATTTTTATAATGTTAGGGGCCTTGGCCTAATAATTCGACCTACTAACTCTCATATAAATAAAACTCAACTTCATTTGTTTTGGATCATCATCACACTTGGGAACTTCGGCCTTCTTAGCAAATCCAAGCTTTTTCTTTGGATTAGCTATTGGATGTATTGGATGCATTTTGATATTTGGAGATGAAATTCGATTTTTTTTGGAGCTATCTCTTGAATTGTGGATGGATATATCATATTGTCATCTTGTAAGTGCCTCTTGTTGAAGTTTCAATCTTGAAAAATGTCTAATGTATGGAATTGTTGCAACTAGATTAGTGTTATATTGTGCCCTAATTATTGAAGATTTATTTTGAAAGCCATTTGGTTGGCAATTGCACATGTTACTCATAGCATGGCATGTGATGAATGTTCCTAGTGGATGAAATTTTGTTTTTCCTCCATAAAACTCCATAAATTTGGAGTGGGTAATTATTGAGGTTTGGTATCTAGGGCATCAATTCTTTACATCCTTAAAGACAATTATGGAAAATATGAAGCATCTAGGACTCCATAAGCCCAAAGCAGAAGGAACTAGTCCAAACCATTTCCTGATCAAATCCTTCTTTCTCCATATTTTCTTCTCCCAAAGTTTTGGTTCCCTCTTCTTGGACGGCTAGCTTAGGGCATCGAGCGAAATTCCCTAGAGTGGAAGGGTGGATTCTGGGATCATAGACTTTAAGCTTAGGGCCTTAGCGCAAGTCCTCAATGTTTGAAAAGCATCCCTTGTGTTTTCATCCATAAAAATGCTTGCTTCGGGTGTGCCCTAAAAGGGAAACCCTAGTTTGAATTTCCTTGACTTGGGGACTTCTTCGAGGGTTGTATGAGCTTTGTGTTCATTGGAACAAATCATAAGAAGCCCTTTCTTCTCCTTGCCTTGACCTTGGGAGTACCTTTAACCGCGATAATTCACAAAACTCTAGATCTCGTGCAAGTTTCTTCTAGGTCTCTAACAGCGAACGAAAACCCTTTTAAAGTGCCATACCATCACATAAAGCTTCCCTTAAAAAGTCCTACCTCATCACATAGTACCTCAAACACTAGAAAATAAATTAAAGGTGATTGTTTATCGACCGGGAATCCTCCCATCGGTGAAGGTCCATAAACAGAAGGGGATACTTGTTGTGGTGACAGTGGAACATTGTCCTATTGTTATCTCTTAGTCTAGCTCTTTGACCCTTAGGCTTTCCGTGCTTAGGGCCTGATAGATTGTGTGGTAACACAACCTACAACATTGAAGTAAATGGCTTGCCACATAAAAGGAGGCGATAACAACATAAAACATTAATGAAGGTTGAGAAGCGAGTGAAGGTGAGAAGAGGAGAAGGAAGGAGAGGTGGCAAAAGTACGGATGAATGAGTGGAGGAAAGATAGATCAAAGTTACTAAAGCCAAGACCAAAAAATTGAACCAAATACACGAGGGGAAGACAATAAAGATGAACAACTGAACCAAGAAGTAAGAGGTTGCAACACTAGTTGAGATAACAAATCAAAGAGGTGAGAATTGACAACTCTGGACCACAAATAGTTAAGGAAAGAAGAAAAATTTGGAAATGCTAGTGTTGAACTGGGGAATGCAATAAACAAGTGGAAGCAACCATTGGAGCAATGGTTGGAGATGCGATCCCATAGCTGCAGTCTACAGGATACGACCACCAAGACCAAAGTCCCTAATAGGAAAAGGAGAGACATGGTGATTGGTCCCATCTAAGGAGAAGCCATCTCAGGTCGGGCCCTACCTGAGAAGATGACCTAGAGAAGCCCATTAGAGATGATGTAACCTAGGAAAGGGGAAATAAATGAAACAAAAAGAGAGGATATAGGAGGACTTTCCCAAGTTGATTAAGAAGTAAAGAAGTATAAAGGAGAAAGGGTTCATGAGTACAAGTATGAATGGGGGTGTTATTGCATGAAAGAGTCGACCTATCCCAGGTACCAGTGTAGGAGAATAGAGGTATGCTTGGTCATTTTCAGGAACGCCACAGGTCTGTATGAACTAACTAAAGTGATACAGAGAGGCCGAGATCTTTACATCTGTGGTAGAGTTTAAAAGAGGTTGATGTGTGTGGAGATAAGTTGTTAGGTGAAGAAAGGGTTGTTCAAGGCTTTGAAGAACAGTCTTCGTGCCCTAGTTAGTCTTCTCTCTATGGTACGCTTCCCTTAAGAGTTTGCTTAGAAGTATGATAAGTTTCACTCTGATTTTTTTGTCCATAGGAGAGAGGAAAGAGACCCTAAGAAGGAGACATATGGACTGTGATTTGGGCCGCAAATTTTGGGTATATTGCATAAAGATACTATGCATCTGTCTCTTCTGGAGTGGACCACATCCAACCTAAGGTAGTTGTACAAAAGTGAAAGTTTATGCGCATAGTATAGGGCTAATACAATGAAGGAAAATAGCGTTAATGTGGAGCAGATTCATTGGAAAGGAGAGTTGCTCTGGAGTGGTTAGATAAGATTGTCCTAAAGGCCTTAGGAACACAAATTTGAGATGGCCTAGAGCTATCACCAAGAAGCAAAAGTGTGACAGTTAAGAGGGTTGTTTTGTGGAGCCCTAGTACAGTGATAAAGGTGCAAGCTTGGTACTATTAAGAGGGCAACTTAATGCAGCCCTAGAAGACCTCATGTACAATGTTCATTGGAGGATCTAATGAAATGTTAGGAGGAAGATTTGTGTGCCCTTGTTCAGTGGGTTGCAGGAGGGAAACCTCATTCATAATAGGGCATATTGTAAAGACCCTAAGAACTTGATCCTTTGGAGCAGTGAGGACATTGTTAGTGGGAAGATCACAGAGCCAATGTTCAGTCATCTTGGAGAAGCCAGGAGCAGTTGATAGTAGCAGATTGACGGCTGGAAATGCAACCATTTTGATGTTGCAGAAGTTGTAGTGATCAGCAAAAGAGGAGGCCAAGTACCTGTTAGATGTGTTCAAGGTAAGTGGATTGAAAGGACTGTTATGATCAACCAAGTCAAGTGTACTTTGTTCAGGGAAATATTGGTGGTCATAGTTGTTGACACCAAGCCCTAGTTGTGTCTTGTACAGGGTTCTATGTAAGGGCCATGATCCATCGTATGGGAGCCCTAAGATTGTTGTATTAAAGTTTGTATATAACAAGTTGTGGTCTGAAAAATTGTCGTGTGTACAACTTGATTCATTGTTATTTTTTATTCCATTGTGCAAAGTGCTTTTGTTGTGGCATTTGAGTGTGTTTGTGATCGCGATATTAGACTCAAACCTAATTCTTAAGTGTTGTGAAAAATTCAACAGGTTGTCCACATTATACTAGCCGTTGGAAATGTCCAAGCCCTCGTTCAAGTAATGTTGTGCAAAAAAAGTGAAAAGTTTGAATTCCTAAGCACTCAAGATACTTTTTCAAACGAGTCAAGCCATTCTTTAATGGAACATTGTATGCTTAGGTCAATTCGGGCCTCCTTTTGTCAAATTGATCCTCTAATTGGTGGGACATCTCATCTCATTTGAAGGATTTATGTAATGTGATGACAAAAATTGTAATTTTACTTAGTCTCCAATCATGTGTTGACAACCTCATCTATAAATAGAGAGCTCTCTCTCCTTTGCAAATCATTGTGAATTGTTGAGATCATTTTGCCATAATGTGAAATATTTTCATGAAATCTTTGGTGTTCATCTTGAAGTTTACCTTTCT
>APFE030879321.1:11012-43284 GCA_000404065.3 Pinus taeda
AAAAGGGGAAAGACAAACATATTGTAAGGATAAAGATTAATCCTAAACCAATTAAACTTAATTAAGAAAAGAGGAAGGTGAATTAAAATAAGAAAAATAAATTAAATTTAGAGAAATGTAGAGAAGCTCCATGTGGCATCAACCAACATAAAAATATCCCTCTAAGAGTTAACCTGAGTTAATTTAGGAAGTAGATTGGGGATAAAATCTTGACGCATTAATTGACTCCAAGTAATAAACATAATTTAAGGAATAAAATGGGGGAATAAAGAGACAACTAGGAGAAGAAATAAGAATCTTGTGAGGTGAGGAAAATATTAGTTTTAAGTAAAAAGTTAAGTAAATAATTTTGGGTGACCCTTGATAAGAGAGTGACACATGGGTAGGTGAATAATCAAGCTATTAAATTAAAAAAAAATATTATAATTATGCATGACATGTCAAGTGTCATCTATGAGGACTCTTATAAAAGAAGGGGCAAGCCATGGGAGAGGGGACTTTTAGGGAACCCTATGGTTGGATGGATGATATGATGTCAGAGCACTGATTACGAAGCTATAGTGAGTTTGGTGAGGTAGAGGATTTGTTTAGAGAGGGGACTCTTGAGCCAAGGTGTGCTCTCCTCTGCCAGCTAGAGCTTTCCTTCATTGTGCAACCCCATTGCAGCTCGGGGGTCCGCGGGGAAGAAGAGTACCCAAGGAGTAGGCTGGGAGGTTAACCAGTGGGTCTTCGCATTTGGATCAAGTGCGTCATCATTCACTCGCAGAAGTGACCGACAACAAGGGAATACCAGTAACAATAGAGCAAGTGGAGTCTCGCCTTCTGGTGAACGGTACATATGTATTTCATTACTAGTTGATCTTAATTAAAAGTGTGTAAATGTTATGTTAGGTTTCCAAAAATGAGTGTCAGCAATGTGTGTGTTAAAATAAATTTGAAATCTCAATGCATTGCTTTTCTGGTCGTATTTGCTGTTAAAAAAAAAATGTATATATAGTCATAATCAGGTTTACATAATGAGTCTCATATCTTCCTCCTTCTTCTCTATTCTGATCAATGGTATTCTGTCCTCCCCTTTCCATCCCTCTCAAGGAATGAGGCAGGGAGACCCTCTCTCCCCCTTCCTCTTCGTTATTATGGTAGAAGGTCTTGGCCAAAGTACTAAAGAGGCTCAACATTCCCAGCATCTAAGAGGATTGTCCTTTCATAACACCCCTGCCTTCACCCACCAACAATTTGAGGATGAAAACATGCTTTTTGGTCATCCTTCAGTCCAGGAAGCATGTCAATTCAAATCTTTACTTACGGATTTTTCAGAAGCCTCTGGCGCAAGTATAAATAAATCCAAATCCTAAATTTTCTTTTTTCATACCCCTGCTTTTACCCAAGCTTCCATAACTCACATTCTTGGATTCTCTATTGCTGTCCTCCCTTCCAAATATCTAGGAGCTCCCATGACCGACTCTGCCATGAAGCACTCATCCTGGAGGATTCTTTTAGAAAAGTTGGAGGCTCTCCTTTCCTCCTGGACTCACAGGGCCCGCAATATGGAAAGTCGTCTAGTCTTAACTAAAGTTGTCCTCCAATAAATGCTGTTGTATCTCTTCTCGATCCTGGCTGCTCCCAAATGGGTTATCAAAGAAATCAAACATATACAATGATCTTTCTTGTGGGGAAATTCAGGACAACACCGCAAATGGGCTTTGGTCAAATGGGACACATTTTTCCTACCAAAATGTGCTGGTGGAACTGGACTGCGGGATCCTTATCATAGCAATGTGGTCATGGGTGCTTGCATTTGGTGGGAATGGCTTAACGCCATTCACCCCTTAGGCCACCCTATGGACAACAAAATATGCTAGTAATCACCCCTACAGAAGAACTAATCTGAATATCATAAGTCAACCCGAGTTCTCTAATTTGGAATGTGGCCAAGCAACACAAAATCCTAATTTAGCAGCACAGTTTCTGGGAGGTTAAGGATGGCAACACAGCTTGGTTCTGGAAAGATTCTTGGCATCAGCAACCCAAGTTAAAGGACCTAATCTTACCTCTTCAATTTCCGGAGCAGGATTTGTAGACATATGACAAAGTCAAGCTTTTCTGGAACCCTTCTACAACGCAGGGGTACAGGCAATGGCTTAGCACATATCACATCTTAAGACATGGAATGGAACCAACTCAATAGATTCTTGGTATAGAATTAACGAAGAGGAAAATACAACATTCAGATGAAAGGGATATTCTTAGATGGGGCTATGAAGAAAAATAAACCTTCACTACTCGTGAGGCTTATAACATCATCATTAAAGAACATATAATCAAAGATCCTCTCTGGAACAAAGTTTGGGACCCTGCTAATTGGTCGAAAATCTCAACCTTTCTATGGCTTTTATGTCAAAACAAAATCCTCACGTGTGACAATCTTAGGAAAAGAAACTATCATGGGCCCTCCCTTTGTCCCAACTGCAAGCAAGAAGAGGAATCCACTAAGCATCTTATGCACTCTTGTCAACTTGCATGCAAGCTCTGGGAAAAAGTCAGTTTTTGATGCCAAAATGAAGGATGGATCCAAGGAGAAATTATAGCCACTGTTCGTAATTGGGCTTGGAACCCATTTAAAAGAAAGATTTTAAATATCCTATGGAAGCTTATTCCGGGCTTTCTCATGTGGACAATATGGAAGGAGAGAAACCAACGAATCTTCAAGGATCACTTCTCGCCCTTGGATACTCTATGGAACATGATTTGTCAAAATATCAAGGAAACCTTACTTCTCCAAACCTGGTATGAGGAGGACTTTCCCTCACTCCCTCAAGAACAAATTACATGGCAAACTGAAACCTTCAGTGGAATCAAGAATTGATAATCAAATGAAAAACTCCAGCAAAGAGCAAGACACTTGAAAATTTACTCCCTCCTCCCAGTCATATGTTCCAGCTAAACTTTGATGGAGCCTCGAAAGGGAATCTAGGAAAAGCAGGATTTGGAGGAATATTCAGAGATCATAAGGGATCTCCCCTTCTAACCTTCTTATGTTCAAATGGTTGGGACACCAATAACTCGGTCGAATTAGAAGGACTATGGCGGGGACTTCTTCTAGCTCAAAAAAATGGTTTGTTTTTTGTTTTTTTTTTGTTTTTCTTGCTCATTATAGAAGGCGACTCGCAGATCCTCATAAATATGGTCAACAAAATTATGCAGGGAACACCTTCAAGCAAAGTGAGCAATAGTTGGAGAATGGCGAGTCAGCTTGAACTTATTGAAATATGGCTCTCTTCTCATAGAGCGATCATTCTCAGGCACATACGTCGGGAAGGAAATAAAGTGGCTAACTTATTAGCTAATATAGGAGTGGAAAGTGGGGGGGATCTACATACAGGATCACTCTCTACGGTGGCCACTGAAGACCAGTTAATGGAATACTAGAATCTTGTGAAGAATGAAATGAAACAGGGAGGAGAAGAGCACCCGGATGCGGGTGAAATTCAAGAGCATTAATGGCGAGCCAACGGAATGACGACACTCGGCCCAACCAGATGGTGGCCAACGCACCATCCCAAGCTCAGTTATGGCCTTCGCAGGCTCACTTGAGGCAAGCGCAGATCCGCTTGCAGGAAGCTTTTAATGGCCACTCAGGCCAAGATACCAAAGCTTTTTATTTTAACATGGTGCCCATCAATCCCTTAATTTTCCCTCCCTCCTTCATCATTTGCCCGCTCCAAGCTGGAAACCCCTGCAATAGAATAGTTACAGGAAGACAATGTTGGCTTCCATGTTGTATTGACTTTGGAAATGGGTATCATTACTCCCATTCCAGGCACTACCCTTTGAACCTTGTCCAGGAGCTCTCTGTGCATTCTCGAATTTCTTTCTAGGCTTCGAATTCTCCTGAACTTCTCTCCCGCCACATTGTTGTGGTTCGTCACCATATGAGGAGCCATAGAGGAGGTAACTGAGGTGGTAGCGCTCACTCACAGGTAGCAAAAAGCTCTGAAATGCCACCACCACCTGCCTCTCCGCCTCCTCCTCAGGCCAATTCTCCCCCTCCCAGCTTGCCCCACAGACACTATCCTCACACTCGCAATGGTAGGAGTCATGCGTAGGCATCAATGGCTGAGCACATAAATTTTCGGTTTCACACTGCAACTTTCCCTCTACAACCTAATCTGGCCTTCCAATCAACTCAATTTAGGTTCCAGAGCAACTTGAACCAGCCCATCATCACCGCTAATGTTACCATTGTTTTCACAAAATAAGAAGATCAGCACAATGCTCCTGTGCAAAACTCTGCAGAGCAACCTCAGGACATTCACAGCATGGGTGTTAGTCGTGGCTCTGAGTAGATCTTGATGGAAGAAGGCAGGGGAGCTCAACATGGCAGACAACATGCAGAAGATGATAATGCAGGTGACACTTGGCAACCAGGTGGCAACTCACTCGGAGCCTCAATTTCGATGGCAATTTCCAGTAGCTCAAGCGGCACCCTTCAGGCGAGCGAGCCTCTAGGTGGCAAGGTAGAAAGTGACGTGGTGAAGGAGCCTGAGATCTAGTATGGGAACACGTCCCCATTGTCAAGGAGCCTCCTGACCAGGACGCCCCCATGTGATGCCACGTGGTTACCGACGTGCCAACTCAGGGTTCTGCAGCTGACAGGTTGGGTCCAGTCTCCTATTGTTTTGGTTTTTGTTTACATGATAGGCAATTCTGTCTTGTTTTCAACTGCTTCATATGGTGTTGTATCAAATCTTTATTCTGGTTTTGTTGATGTTTTCCCGGTCTTCTGCATGGTTTTTTGTAATGTTAGACTAGTTTCCGCAAATATGGGGCAGTTATGATACTCAGAAGGAACTCCGCTGTTCTCGGCTGAGGCTGCAGCCTCATTGTATTTTTATTTTTGTTTCCTTTTAACGGAATTAGCTTTACAGAGAAAAAAAAAAGTTCAATGCATGATTTAGGTAAAACAAAAGATCTCTGCATATATGCTAGTTGCATTAAGTACAATTGCATATACACGTTAGTTCACTAAGCTGAAGTAGCATATACAAATCACTTTTGAAAATTGAATTATTGATCTGATAATATTGATTCACCGCCCCTCTTAGGATTATTTCCAACAATTGGTATCAGAGCAGGTTCTTCAGAAAGAAGCTTGATCGCTTGAGGGAAGATCTATCATCATGAGTAATCAAGAAAGTGTGGGATCCATCAGACCACCAATCTTTGATGGGAGCAAATTTGTTTATTGGAAAGTAAGAACCACATCCTATCTTCAATTTCTTGGAACAGATGTCTGGGAAATCGTGGAAGGAGGATATACATTTCCATGAACAATCCTACAGATACAATAGGTAAAAAGCAATATGAAACCAATTCCAAGGCTGTTAATACATTATTGAGAAGTCTGTCACAATCAGACTTTGTCAAATTTATGCAGCTCAAATTAGCCAAAGAAATATGGGACAAAATCATTATAAGCTATGAAGGAGACTCTCAGGTAAAACGTGCTAAACTGCAAACTCTCAGAATTCAATATGAAACTCTCAAGATGCACAATGATGAAAGTATAGCTAGTTACTTCTTATGTATAGATGAGACTGTTAATTTCAGGAAGAATCTGGGTGAAGAGATAAATGAAGTTACCTTAGTTGAAAAAGTTTTAAGATCCTTATCTGATAAATTTGAATAAAAAGTATCTGCTATAGAAGAAAAGCAGGATCTACAGACTATTACTATGACATAACTTCACGGAATCTTAACTTCCTTTGAGATGAGAAAAGGAGGTCCATCAGATATGAGAGAAGCAACATTTAAAGCTTTAGCAAAAGGAAAATAAGAACTCAATGAATCAGGACATATTTTAGAAGAAGTAGAGGAAGCAAACGTTGTCAAGAAGCTTCAACGGGGTTCTGGAGGATTTAGAGGTAAACTACCTTTCAAATGTTTTGCCTATGGTAGAGTCGGTCATTATGCTGCCAAATGTCCTCATAAAGATAAATATGCTAAAGAGAAGGGATCTGCAAAATGGAATAGAAAACAAAGTGTAAATAAAAAGAGCTACTATACTCATGAAGATAGTGATGGTTTATTAAATAGTGATGAAGATGAAAATAGTAATGACTATAGAATTCTGATGGCATATGGAGATGATGATTTCTTGGATGATTTATATGAAGATGACCTTTATGAAGAAATCTCTAAACTCAAAATCTGTTTAGAAGAAAAGAATATGATTATACATATCTTGACATACCAACTTGCTGAAAGAGAGAAACACAATGAAAAGCTAGATTGTGAAATTGTGGGTCTAAGAAAGCATTTTGAGAAAACAAAATATCTCAATCTTAGATTTGCTAAAGGATCAAAAACCTTAAATGAAATTATCAAAGTGAAACACTCTCCTCTGATAAAGACAGGTCTTGGATATACTGAAGAAACATCTTGTTAGGTTCTTATAGCACTAGGTTTCATTTTTCATGATTGACTGGAGAACTACCAAATATGTTCATCCTTTCCATGCTGCAAAGGTTCCATATTTTGAAGAATTTCGCTATGTACAGTTTCTTGACTCTTATCATAGTTCATGAATGGCCAAACAACTTAATCTTGGCCAGGTTCATACTTCAATTTACTTATCTTAGAATAGAGAATAAAGGTCTGTCCAAATAGTTCAAGCTTGGCAGATAAGTAGATAGGTAGAGAAGCAAAGGAGCCCAACTGCTTAATCTGGGCCCTTGGAAGAGATAAGGGTAGACTTAGATAGGAGGGCAACTAAAAGAAAAGAAGAGAACCAAGGATTTCTAGTTCAAATGCACCTAATGAAAATGAAGAAAAAATGTTAGGTGTAACAGGATGGGTAGGTAGTTTTGAGGTTGTAGAAGCAGTGGCATGAGTGATTTCTTTACTCAAATATGATTCATATTTTATGGATATTATGAATGCCTTGGCAAGGTGCAGTGACAAACCAGATGGTGTATGTCTAACTTCCCCTCATTCCCCTCACAACAGTCACTTACTAACATCCCACCAGGATATTGAGACCTGCTCAAAGTCCCTAAACCGCTCCATCTCAGCTGAAAGTTTGAGCAAAATGATATTTTCTCCATGGGCTAAGAAGCCACATGTCTTGTGTAAAACATTGGTCCTTTCTTAAGCCTAAGCTATTTCAAACTCCAAAGCTGAAAGAACCATTTCATTTCCCCAAAGGAAAAAGCCTAAGTTATTTGCTCTTAAACCTAGTGCTTTTATTCTAATACCTTTTCATATTAATACACTAACCTTATTATATAAATCCCTATATATCAAGCCCCTCCCCCTTATTATGTACATACATATATATTCCTAATATTTTAATACCGCGACCCTTGGCTAACTATAGCTATAATTTAATGTTTTGTCGGGAGTTATTGGTCCACCCGGGGCCAATAACAACCCTTCCCCGTGCACGCATATAATACTAGGTTTTATTTGACATCCGGTTGAATAAATAGCCATACCCACCCAAACCTAAGGTTTAATTACATTACAAAATCCTGCAAAACCATATAAAAATGCTGAAATATTACGACAGGACCCGCACCTTACACCTCCGCCAACTCCACGTCCCGTCCACTGTTGGATCGGGGCCCTCAGATCTGACAGCCCACATAGATATCGGAACCCCCTAGATTGCCGAATGATAGCATCCGGGGGATGGGCGGTATTTCTACTGTACAAGAGACGCGTGTCAGCCTCTCGGCATGATCCGAGCCCCCCATCCAATACCACCCAGGCCCAAAGGCAATGCCGAAAATACCGCTTACCGCCCTACTGCCCCCCGCTGACATCATGCCATGTCACCTGCTTGCGTCATCACCTCGCCTCCGTGTCACCCGCCACGTCATCCAACATGTCATCTTCCGTACTCCGCTACACGACAAAACCACATGTCACGATGATGACATTCGACAGAAATGCACCAAAACCCGCCAAAGTCAAAATTTTTGTTAAAAAGAGGTGAAAGTGTCATTTTCGCTTGTTTTTGTTTGTATTCTCTGTGAGACATCTGCATGCAAATTTTGCCCAAGGATAGTCATTCAACCACATAGTTCGCCACCCAACAAGTTTACTCCATAGCTCGGCCCCTCAGCTCGGCTCGCCACCTGCGAATCACTCATTTCACCGTTAAAACATGTATTTACATGAATTTTGCTGCCGAACCCTGTTTTTCTTTAGTTTTCTCTGTAAAATTGCTTACACAAACCAAATGTGAAGAAAAAAAACCTTGTTGTCTTCAAATATACACACCATAACCACTGTTTTGTACAATTTTTACCAACAATCCTGCAAACTCCCTCTCCCTCTGCAAATTTCTCCCGCACAATCAAACTCAAGTCCACTCTGGTCTGAGATTACCGAAGGAAAAGGCCCTGAACTATTTCTATCCATTTCCCACTGAAAAACTCTACGAGCTACGTTTTCCTCTACAAATTCGACCCACTGAGTTAACTCTGAAGTCAAATACGGTCTGTGTTTCCAGGAGAAAATCCACAGAGCTATTGTTTTGCCTATTTTCACTTACACAGACCCAAATTTCCAATTTCAAAATCACAGACAGTTAGACAATGGAGGCTCCAGTAGCCCTCAATATAGCCCCTCTCAATGCACCTCACAAGGAATTGGAATGGTTGCCATTAGCTGATAAAGATTATCTAATCTAAGACTTAGTTGGTGATAGGAACCATCTCCAAGCATTATGTGAACTAAGGAACAATTATTTAACCAAGAACAATCTTTATGGGATATGGGAATCAAATTTACCCATCTACTACCTCCCCTCTGTCAATGTTTTCCCTGAGATAATTCGCCTCTGCTGTGAGAACTATGAACCAACTCAAAGGGCAGTCAAAACTCCATCTGGAACTACCCTCTTTCATATAACTCCTGACTCCATAAATCAAATGCTAAACTTTAAACGAACTCAAATTCTGTTTCCTCTTACTATGAAATTCTTGCTTGTTGAGGGCCCCAAATTGTCCAGTTCAGAGATAGCTCGCATTGCCCAAATGTTTATCAAACCAAACTGTCAGCCCACTGAGCCACCTCCTTTTCACTATGCATGGTTCAATGAAGTGGGTAAATTACTTGTTGATATGATATCTTACATTCTGGGGTTCAAGACAAGTGAATATATTGATGAAACTACACTAGTATTATTAACCATATTCACCCCAGGGCAGCCCCCTGCTGTCAAATATAACTATGCTAAATTCATAGCCAATAAGATAAATGACCAGCTCTTGAGTTTAGACAGGGAGGGAGTCTTCAAATATTCATCCTACATCTATCACCTATTTCTATATTATCAGCCATATAGTTTCCAATTTCCCATCAGGAAATTGGACTCTAAAGGAGAAAAGATATCTGTGATTTTTTGGACCTCAGTCTTTCATCAAGTCCACAACTCCCCTTACTCTTACAGTGAGTTTATTGATATGTTTGTCTATCCAGTCTCTTCTCTCCTGATGAGAACTCCTCCTCCTAGATTATCTTATGATATGCAAAAAATATTACAGCTCTCCAAAAGCTACAAAATAGGTGACGGGTATTTCTACCAGAATCACACTGTTATTAGGATATATGGCTGTGAGCTGTGCCCCTACAGGCTACCAAGATATGCGCCAATGAGACTGTTTGCCTTGGAATATTTCAGGCAATTCATCAATTCAGACTTCACTCATTTTCATAGTACCAAGAAAAAGGCTCAATTGAAATTAAGAGACCAGTTAGGCCCCTACATCATGAACAAAAAAGAAGGATGGAAAGAGGCCAACCAGATATTGGGTGAACAATTCAGATTAAAGAGGAGCTTTTGGTGGGTACCCTATGACCCAAATGGCTTTATCAATGCAAGAAGGATAAAATATAGGCTGGCAGCCTATGAACATTGCAACATCCCTGAAATAGAACAATTTACCAACCAAGATGAGTGGGTAGAAGGCACACTAATTGAACAGCTCATTGAAGAAGAGAAAATGGAACAAAATATGAAAAATCTTGAAAAGAATCTCGACTTAGATTCTTTTGGGCAGGTGTCATTTAAAGTGCCACAGCAAACCAGAGAAGGCACTTCAACTGTTGCAGCTTCTCAACAAGATGCCCAAGAAAGGACTACTCCAACAGTAGGAACAACAAAGGGCAAGGAGGTAGTAGACACACAATAGGATACAATGACAGACCAGCCAACTACCTCAAAGGAACAGGGTCAAGGGCAAGCCCCTTCATTACAAACAGAGGCACCAGAGGTACCAACATTACAGACTCCTCTCAATGAGGAAAGGAGAAAGAAAAGGGACAGAGAAGAGACCACACCTGCAAGTGGATCAACAGAGCAGCCAGGGGCCAAAAAGCAAAGAGTAGATCCTCTACCTGAAGAGAAAATTAGTGAAGAAATCACAGAAATACCAAGAGAGGTGAGGGAAACCACCCAACAAACATCCACCAGCTCTCAGAGGCAAGAAATGGAGAGGCAACATGGTATGGAATTTTCTTCCTTAAGGCCTCAAAGTAAGCAACATTCTGATATTAAAGGAACATTCATGGAGATTAAGGCCCAAAATGAGTCATTGGGAATACAACTTTATGATCAATTTCTCAAAATGACACCCTACAAACAGAAAAGACTAATGGTAGCATATGACATTAAGGAGGAGAAAATGATCTTAAGTCTTTTTAAGCCTAAGGTTCAGCAACCACAGTCTGCAACTGACTACATAAGAACAAATCTAGAGGTCCTTGCTAAATATATACACCCAATGGAATAGATTGAACTGCACAAACAAACTGGTGAAATGGTCTATGCTACATTGGCAGACAAGGCAATGCTGGCCCACCAATTGAAAGAGTCATTAAGTAATACATCTGCCCAATTGGATTTGGAAAAGGTATCTTCCTTAGCCAAAGACAATAGAATAAAGACCCTAGAAGAGATAATTATTGAGTTGGGACATGATCCCAAAGATTCCAAGGGCATCAAAGCATTGATAAAGAAAAAGGAGGAAGATATTGCTGCACTTAGGAAGCAATTGAAGATGCTTGTCACCATGCACCCCCAAACTACAGAACTTGTAAAAGAAAAAGCAGAAGAAGACATAATGGATTTGCTGATGAGGATGAATCAAAGGTTAACTCAAATAGAGCAAGAGTTGGAGAAAGAATTGCAAGCCAAGAAGGGAGAGTCAACCTCCTAACCACCTGAAACGCTCCAACAGTTACCACTACTCTCCCCACAGTCACAACAACAATTCCTCCCACTGTCCCAACATCAACAATAGGTACATCAGCCACAGATGCTTCAACAGCAGCAACAACAACAGGACCAGATACCAGCATGAGGATGGAAGAAATGATGAAAGCAGTAAAAGATCTAGAAGTCCAAATGTCAGAGCTTAAAGAGGCAAATGAAAGATTGGCCAAGCTAGAAGTAAGCTATGACAAATCTAAGATAACAGTGGTAGAGAAAACTAGAGAGGTAAAGGCCTTAGAGAATAAGGTGAAATCCTTGGAAAAAGATCTCACCCTTCATAAACCTCTGGTAGAAATTAAAACAAATTTGTGGACCAAAATTGGCCAGTCCATCACTGATCAATGGCAATCAATTCATACAATCCATGAGAAAATTGAATTGATAGAAGGGGCCCAAGTAGATATTCAAAAGGCTCGAGCATCATTGGGAAACATGTCCAAGCAGGCCAATAGACTAATTCATTTTTTGAACACTCACACCAGGGAACAGCTAGTAGCTCTGGAGATCAGGGACAAAACATGCACTATTTTGACAGTGAAAAAGGTGCTAACCATGAGGAATTTTATATAGAATCTGGAAAGAAAGTGCCAAGAAATGTAGATGGAAATAAATGCCTTCACAGAGAAGTTTACAGTCTTGCAGCAGAAGGGTCTACCTAGTTTGTTAACCAACAATCAAAGACTGCTGACACATGAACAATATGCTCATAGGGTAAATACATATGTTGCCAATCAGATCACAGCATCATCAAGCACTTCAGAAAACATAGGACCTCCCTCTAGACAGAGCTTATATGACAAGATGGAAAATCTGTTCTATATCGAACATGAGATAAATCATCTTTTTGAAGTCCAACCCAACTTCTACAAGTATACTGAAGCTGATGAAACATTAATAAAAATGCAAAGACACCAGTTGCCAACAGATTAATGGTGGCAGAGCATGTTGGAGGCCTTACCCAGGTAGTTTTGATTTTTCTTTTATCATCTGCACTTAATCCGATGGCAAAACACGTGGCACATATCATAAAGGTGAAGACAACAGAGAAAGGGAGTCAAGCCGGAACAACAATGCAGGAATGCAGAATCAAGGGACAACTACCAGCTGACTTACTCTATTCAAAAAGTCAAATATCTCTGACCAACTAAATAGCCATCACACCAACATTTACTCCTGCATTCATTTCTCTGATTTACTTCTCCTGTAAAGTAGATGAATGAATTTATTGCGGAATATTTTTCCATAAGATATTTTGTAACTCGTTTTTTTGTATAAATACCTCCTCGTGAGATGTATTCTGGGGGGTGATATCTCTTCTGGAACTACATTGTAACTCTAAAAACTCTTCTGAATAAAAGGCAACTGGAATCTGTTGTTGATGAACTGAACTCTTTGGATGTGGGATTGATGATAGTGGACTATGTTGTAGAATTCTTGAATTACTCCATGGATCAATAAGTCTTTTTTAACTCATGTTTTACAGTTTTGTGTTTTTATGTATCATCTGTGTTCATAATCTTAATAGCAGGGAAAAAGAATAACTCAGAACTTACTTCACCGTACTCTGTGTTTAGTCTTTGCTGTTTTTTATGTTTTCTTCAGAAACTAGCATAAGCAGGAATTCTTTATTGCTCCTATTTCCCCTGGTTCTTACATCTTGAGTATACTTAGGGAATTCTTAAATTTCTCCCTGAAATATTCATTCACTTTCCCTTTGCTAGCATGATGAAAGACTCTTAATTGCCTTTCATCTCTTGACCTCCATGTCCATCAGATTTCAGTTTATAAATTTCTCCATGATCTAATTATTTTGCTTTGTAGTGCCTCCTCTGTCAAAGAAAAAACCATATCCAGTAGTATACACTCTTAGACTCCATAGCCCAATGGACTGAACTTCTCAGACTTTCAACCCTGTTTTTTTGAAAATCATCATCCAACAAACTTAAAACAAAACCCTGTACATCATAACTAGCCTAAAATACCTTAAAACAAAGCTAAATTATAAAGAGAGAGCCCTCTCTGGATGCAAATTGGCTATAAAATGCATCTAAAAGATTGGTTAGTGGTTACCTCAGCCGTATTCCCTTTTCTCACAAGTTTTGGGGAATAACATAATTGATAACATAATTGGCGACTCCACTGGGGAACTGAATGATTGTTTGTTACTACTGTCTAGTTTCTAAAACTACAGATGGAGCTTGAAGTTAGCCAGGTAGCCTTTGAAACTATTTTGCTATGCAATCACAGGAGTAAATAAAAGCTACTTCAGTTGATCTCCAGTCTAGTTTTAGGCTTTAAACAAATTTCTCAAACATTTGATTAGTTTCCTTGTTTCGAACATACCTGAAGGAAAGCCCAACGCCTTCTATATTTCAAAGGCTCCCTTCAAAATATTGCCAAAACTTGTATCCATCAAATATTTCTAGGAAATACCAAAAAATCTACTTCTAGAAGCTGTATCCAAAGAAGAAAACGTGTTACACTAGGTCAAACCCAGATCCAAATCCCCCACTTATTTTTGACAATCCCAATTTGATTCCTAAGAGCCTTAGAAAACCTGAAAATCAAGAGAGTTTTGCTGATTCAAATCCTGAAGCACTTCAGCAGAAAACTATCCAAACTTAACTTATTGCTAGAAAATTGCAAGTTCTTTCCACTATTGCTGTTGCTTCCCCTAGTTCACCATCATCACTCCAAAACCTCTTTTCCACTCCTCTATCCACAACACTTGTCTCAGTTGTTATCCCTGTACTTCCAGTTGTCCCATTTTTACCTGTTAATATGGCAAATCGATATGCTCCCTGGCAATTACCTGCAAATCCAGGGGCTATGCCCCAGGATTACCAAAGCAAAATCACCTATTTTGATGGTGCTGGTACTTACACAACACAACAACATACAAATAAAATGACAGACTATTTTGAGAATTATGAAATTGATGATGATGATGTCATGATGAAGATCTTTGTCCAAAGTTTAACTGCCGATGTTAGGGCCTGGTTTAGGGCACTCCTTGCAAATACCATTGCAAATCCAGAATCCCTTTATCAAACTTTCCTAAATAGATGAGAAAAGAAGAAGGATCCATTACATATCCTATCAAAATATGATAGCTTGAAAAGAGGCCCACAAGAAATTGTTCCAGATTATTGTGCCAGATTTAACAATATATACAATACTATCCCGCAAAATCTTAGACCACCACCAGACCTAGCCTTGATCAAATTCCCCGATGGATTTTACTCGGACATGGCTTAGCAGCTTAGGGAGAGAGCTCCCCCATGCTTAGAAGACATGTAGAGCATAGCTGTAAGGGTTGAAGCCAATCTGATTTCTAAAAGAAATCGGGCTAGATCTGAGAAAAGAACAACCTTTAAGGAAGAACCTTCCACATTTGAACAAAAGCTAGATGCAATCATTAAAGGTATGGACAAACTGGGAGATAGAGTGGAAATTGTTGAGAGAAAATCTTCATGGGAGGGCCTACCAAAACATCAGATCGCCATTCCAAGAAAACTATGCTGAGGCTTCAACTTCTAGTGAGCCTATGGAAGATCCTCACATTAACTTGATGGGTCTCAATAGTGAATATAAAATCTTCCTAACACAAGAAGACCAAGAGACCCACACTTTAGGTCAGTTTCAAATGAAATAAGGGGAATCCTTTGATTTTAAAGAGGGATATGATGCAACTGTCTATGAGGTTAATAAAAAATACAAATTGAGAACCAGGACGGTAGATGTCCATGAACCCAGCAAGAAGAAGGATACCAAGCAACCTAAAAAAAGCAAAGGATAAAACTTCCCCTATTGAAATTCCTGCAAAAAATGATGTCAACCCAAAAGAACCCACGGTGGAGGACATATTAGACTTACAACCATCAAACAGTTAGCCATCCACCTTGTCTCCTCCACAAGAGGATGCAAATAAATCTCCTGAAATTAATTTTAAAGAGGATTCGGATCACGACAACACTCCTGGGAAAGAAAAAAGCATTGAACATACAACAGAAAAAGAAAATCTTGCTGCCCGAAATATCAAAATACAAATAGAAAAACCTTTCAATTTGGAAACTGAAATAAGTAAGTTAAAAATAGCCATCCCATTATCTGAATTGGCTAGGCATGAAGTTTTTAGAGAACAAATCAGTAGATCGCTACAAATTCCAGAAAACAGAGATGCAGTGAATGTCCTTGATGACCAACCAAAACTTATATTTGGACCTGAAGTAAACGGAAAGTCTGTAGATGGAGGAGTTCCTCCTTTCTATATTAGCTTAAATATTCATGATAAGATACTTCACAATGCAATGTTTGATTTCAGGGCCTCTCACAACTTAATGCCCAAATCTGTGATGGAAAAATTAGAACTAGACATCACCTGGCCATATAAGGACCTATTCTCATTTAATTCCAGCCAGGTCAGATGTCTAGTCTTGATTAAGGATCTGTGTGTATCATTGGTACAATACCCTGCCAAGACAATTCTAATGGATGTAGTAGTGGCTGACATCCCACCCAAATATGGAATGTTATTATCTAGATCTTGGGGTGCCAAGCTTTAGGGTTCTTTACAACTTGATATGTCCTATGCCACCATCTCAGTCTTTGGCCAGCCAAAGAAACTGTACAGAGAAACTTTGATGAAGTATGTGGTCAGCAGCCAAGACAAACTCCAAAACTTTCCCATTTATTCCATGCATTCAGACATGGATTCTTTCATCTTGTACAACATTGAGATCCATACCCCAACTGATGTTAAAATTTTGGCTTTAAGCCAGAATGAATTCCTAGATGAAAAATCCACAGTTCAGATTCAAGAAGTCTCTGAGAACAGTCATATAGTAGCCACACAAGAAACACCAAAAGAAAATGAAGATCCAAATCTGTATGCTAAACAAATTGAGAAAATTCCTGATAATAGTTCTAAACGAAAATCCTATGGTATCTAGAGTTTGATGGATCTGTTAATAAGCTAGGAGCAGGGGCAGGCATTTGGATTCACAACATGAAAAATGACTATGCTGAAGGGCATGCTTATAGATTGAATTTCAGATGCACTAACAACATGGACGAATATGAAGCCCTTCTGCTCGGGCTCAAAGTGATTAAAAGCCTAGGGGTGGATAAGATATCAGTTTTAGGAGATTCTGATTTGATAATTCAGCAAATGAAAGGTAATTTCGTCACAAATGACATTAGATTGAGATCATATAGAGGGGAAACAATTGAAATTCTCAACACCTTTTTAGAATCTCAACTCACCAAAATTCCAAGGAATCAAAATGTGCATGCTCACAGTCTAGCAACCTTTGCTAGCACTTGCAAACGACCATTTAAGCCTAATCACTAATTCTCAGCTGAGATTAAACATAGTCCCACTGTACATGATAATGTCAAAAATTAGCAAGTATTTGACAGTGACTCTCAAATTAATAATTTCTTGACCCTCAAAGAAGAGTTCTCCAGCACAAAGATAGATACAGGCAACATAAGTGAAAATGATCAAACTGACAAAATTGAGACACATATTTCTGTTGAAACAACAAACCAAATTCTACATCCCACTAAGTTTGCTAAAGCAGATTTACAGGAACTTGAAGAAATAGAATGTAATGATGCTATTGGAGCAGAATGTGAGGTAATTGATTTGAAGGATAATTTTTTACCTATAGGCCTGACCCCTTTAGAGGACATTTTTGACTCAAATGACATTTCTAGGAAATCTAAAATACAACCATTAAATACAGAAATTGAGGATTGTAATACTGGAACTGCTGAGAATCCCAAAATGATAAAATTGTCCAAAGCCTTGCCTCCTAACAAAAAACTAAAGTATATTTAACTGTTCAAAGAATTTCAATATCTTTTTGCATGGAGTTACGAGGACCTAAAGTCTTATGAGACATCTGTTATCCAACACACCATACCTCTCAAGGAAAACCAAAAACCTTTCAAATAGAAACTTAGGAGGGTCAACCCTGTGCTCCTCCCTCTAATTGAGAAATAAGTCATGAGGCTAGAATTATTGCACCCATAGATTCTCAGAATGGGTTTCAAATTTGGTGCCTACTAGAAAGAAAACATGAGAGATTAGGCTGTGTGTTGATTTGAGAAATATAAACAAAGTCTCTTTAAAAGACAACTACCCCTTACCCAAAATGGATCACATTCTACAAGGGGTAGTGGGTGCTTCAAGGATATCACTGTTAGATGGATTCTCAGGTTTCAATCAGATCCTAATGCACTCGGATGATCGAGATAAAACTGCTTTTACAACCCCTTGGGGAACCTTTAAATATGTGAAAATGCCATTTGGACTTAAGAATGTAGGAGCAACTTTTCAAAGAGCCATGGATATAGCTTTTGCTAAAGAAATCCATGATTTTCTAGTCATTTACCTAGATGACCTTACAACATTCTCCAAATCAGATCAAGAACACTTAGATCACCTCAGACAAGTATTTCTAATTTGCAGGAAATATGGCATATCATTAAATCCAAAGAAATCATTGTTTGGCCTAGAAGAAGGAAAATTATTGGGTCATATCATCTCCAAAGAAGGCATTAGGATTGATTCGGACAGAATACAAGCTATCTTGCAAATCCCTCACCCTATAAACATAAAAGAACTACAAGCTTTTTGGGGAAGATCAATTTTCTAAGAAGACTTATACCAAATCTGGCTGAGCTGATAAGATTGCTGAACAACATGCTGAAAAAAGATTCCAAGGTCAAGTGGACAATAGAAGCTAAACAAGCCTTTGAAGAAATCAAAAAATCTTTGACTCAAACACCATTCCTTACAAGCCCAAATTTTGACAAGGACTTTATCATATTCTCATTTGCATCAGACGATACAATTGTTGCTGTTTTGCTTCAAAAAGATGAACAATGATGTGAAAAACCCATAGCCTTTTTCAGCAAAGCACTTAGAGATGCCCCACTCAAATATCAAATCACGGAGAAACAAACATATGCACTTGTAAAGGCCATTAAAGACTTTAGAGTTTACATCTTATACCCTCATGTGATTTCTTATGTACCCAACACTGTTGTTAAAGACATCCTAACCCAAGAGGGAATTGAAGGAAAAAGGGGCAAATGGATAGCTACCATACTAGAATATGACATTGAAATCAAACCAACAAAGCTGATAAAAGGACAAGGATTAGCCAAACTTATGACTGAAACCAACTTTCAAGCCCTTGACATAAATCAACTGGATAATGAGTAGGAGATGGCGACTCCACAGATCAATCAAGCCTTTTTACAATCACCTTGGTATGTTGACATATGTTTTGTATTATTAACCCTGCAAGCTCCTCCAGGATTATCCAGAACTAAGAAAACATTTTTGAAAATGAAAGCTTCCAAATTCTGTGTTTTAGATCATGCTCTCTTTTGGAAAAATCATGAAGGTGTTTTATTAAATTGTCTAATCAAAGAAGAAACTGACAACGTACTTAAAGAGTTTCATGTAGGGGATTGTGGTGGACATTTATATTGGAAATCAACTGCTAATAAAATCCTAAGGGCTAGATTTTATTGGCCCACCATATTTGCTGATATAAAGAAATATGTAACTTCTTGCCACAAATGCCAAATCTTTGAAGGCAAGAAAAAGTTGTTGCCTCTACCCGTCAAGCCCATTCCCACTGAAAGACCATTTCAACAATGGGGTTTAGACTTCATTGGGGAAATCCACCGTGCATCCTCTGGCCAGCATAAATGGATTTTGACTGCTACAGACTATTTTACCAAGTGGATAGATGCCATCCCTTGTAGGCAAGCCAATGACTCAGTAATCATGCAATTTTTAGAGACCAACATCTTGTCTAGGTTTGGCTGTCCTAAAAAAATTATAACAGACAATGCTGCTGCTTTTAAGTCCAAGAAAATGATCAATTTTTGCCATAAATACCACATTACTTTAGGCCATTCCACAGCCTATTACCCTCAAGGTAATGGTCTAGCTGAATCCTCCAATAAAAGCCTAATCAACATCATTAAGAAAATCTTAGAGGAGAACAAGAAAAACTGAAATAAAAAACTTGTCAATGCACTATGGGCAGACATAATGACTACTAAGAGATCCATTGGCATAAGTCCCTATGAGCTAGTTTATGGTATGGAGGCAATATTTCCTTCTTCTTTGGGAATCCTAGTGATAAATTTGCTGCAAGAGATACATCAGAGCCTAATGATATTTAGAGAAGGATCAATCAAACTATTCATCTACAACAGACAAGAGAGGAGGTATATCAAAGATCTCAGGTTCTACAAGAAAAGATGAAAAAGATATTTGATAAAAGGACCAAAGCAGAGGACTTCTTCATTGGGGATAAAGTGTTGAAGCGGGGTTCTAGAAGAGAGGATAGGGGAAAACATGGAAAATTTGACTTCCTGTGGAAAGGACCTTATACTATTTAGGCAACACAAGGAAACAACACCTACTTTTTGAAAAGCCTGGATAATATAGGGACAGAAGATGGGCCAGTCAATGGCCGAATGCTGAAGCATTATTTTGCTCCAGTTTGTTGAAATATCAACATTTTAGTTTGTACATAACAATGTTTACTTTCTGTAGTTTATTACAACAATACGATAGGAAATAAGGTGCAACAAATTTTGAGGGAAAGGCAAAGAATTGTGCCACCTTTTGGTATTCCATTTTGAATTTATCAAAAGAAGTTAAAGAAGGAGACTTGGGAGCTGCAAAAATGATGACAAGAATTCAGACTGACTATCCAAAGCAGAGCTGCAATTATTTGAATCAATTCATGAGAAATATATAGATATTTCAGAGGCACCATTTTGGGTACAACAAAGGAGAAATTTCAGAATATAGCAAAAATTGAATATAAGGTCATCTGACTTGCTGTTCTTGACTTTTCACCAGGAAACGCCATCCCCAAGTGGAGCCACTGTTGGGTTCCTATACCACTAGGTTTCATTTTTCATGATTGACCGGAGAAGTCCCAAATATGTTCATCCTTTCCATGTTGCAAAGGTTCCATATTTTGAAGAATTTCACTATGTACAGTTTCTTGACTCTTATCATAGTTCATGAATGGCCAAAAATCTTAATCTTGGCCAGGTTCATACTTCAATTTACTTGTCTTAGAATAGAGAATAAAGGTCTGTCCAAACAGTTCAAGCTTGGCAGATAAGTAGATAGGTAGAGAAGAAAAGGAGCCCAACTGCTTAATCTAGGCCCTTGGAAGAGATAAGGGTAGACTTAGATAGGAGGGCAGCTAAAAGAAAAGAAGAGAACCAGGGCTTGCTAGTTCAAATGCACCTAATGAAAATGAAGAAAAAATGTTAGGTGTAACAGGATGGGTAGGCAGTTTTGAGGTTGCAGAAGCAGTGGCATGAGTGATTTCTTTACTTAAAAATGATTCATCTTTTATGGATATTAGGAATGCCTTGGAAAGGTGTAGTGACAAATCAGATGGTGCATGTCTAACTTCCCCTCATTCCCCTCACAACAGTCACTTACTAACATCCCACCAGGATATTGAGACCTGCTCAAAGTCCCTAAACCGCTCCATCTCAGCTGAAAGTTTGAGCAAAATGATATTTTCTCCATGGGCTAAGAAGCCACATTTCTTGTGTAAAACATGGGTCCTTTCTTAAGCCTAAGCTATTTCAAACTCCAAAGTTGAAAGAACCATTTCATCTCCCCAAAGAAAAAAGCCTAAGTTATTTGCTCTTAAACCTAGTGCTTTTATTCTAATACCTTTTCATATTAATACACTAATCTTATTATATAAATCCCTATATATCAAGCCTCTCCCCCTTATTATGTACATACATATATATTCCTAATATTTTAATGCCCCGACCCTTGGCTAACTATAGCTATAATTTAATGTTTTGTCGGGAGTTATTGGTCCACCCGGGGCAAATAAAAACCCTTCCCTGCGCATGCATATAATACTGGGTTTTATTTGACATTCGGTTGAATGATAGCCATACCCACCCTAACCTAAGGTTTAATTACATTACAAAATCCCGCAAAACCTTATAAAAATGCTGAAATATTACAACGGGACCCACACCTTACACCTCCACCAACTCCACGTCCCGTCCACTATTGGATCGAGGCCCTCAGATCTGATGGCCCACATAGATACCAGAACACCCCCAATTACCGAACGATAGCATCCAGGGGATGGGTGGTATTTCTGTCGTACGAGAGACGCGTATCAGCCTCCCGATGTGATTGGAGCCCCCCCCCTCCAATACTACCCAGGCCCAAAGGCAGTGCTGGGAATACCGCTTACCGCCCTACTGCCCCTCGCTGACGTCATGCCATGTCACTTGCTTGCATCATCACCTCACCTCTGTGTCACTTGCCACGTTATTCGACACGTCATCTTCCGTACTCCACTACACGACAAAACCACACGTCATGTTGATGTCATCCGACAGAAATGCACCAAAACCTGCCAAAGTCAAAATTTTTGTTAAAAAGAGGTGAAAGTGTCATTTTCGCTTGTTTTTGTTTGTCTTCTCTATGTGACGTCTGCATGCAAATTTACGCCCAAGGATATTTATTCAAGCACACAGCCCGCCACCCAACAAGTTTACTCCATAACTTGGCCCCTCAGCTTGGCTCACCACCTGCGAATCACTCATTTCACCGTTAAAACATGTATTTACATGAATTTTGCTGCCGAACCCTGTTTTTCTTTAGTTTTCTCTGTAAAATTGCTTGCACAACCCAAATGTGAAGAAAAAACACCTTGCTGTCTTCAAATATACACACCATAACCACTGTTTTGTCCAATTTTTACCAACAATCCTACAAACTCACTCTCCCTATGTAAATATCTTCCGCAGAATCGAACTCAAGTCCACTCTGGTCTGAGATTACCGAAGGAAAAGGCCCTGAACTGTTTCTATCCATTTCCTGCTGAAAAACTCTGTGAGCTACGTTTTCCTCTACAAATTCGACCCACTGAGTTAACTCTGAAGTCAAATACGGTTTGTGTTTCCAGGAGAAAATCCACAGAGCTATTGTTTTGCCTATTTTCACTTACACGGACACAAATTTCCAATTTCAAAATCACAGACAGTTAGACATGGAGGCTCCAGTAGCCCTCAATATAGCCCCTCTTAATGCACCTCAAAAGGAATTGGAATGTTTGCCATTAGCTAATAAAGATTATCTAATCCAAGACTTAGTTGGTGACAAGAACCATCTCCAAGCATTCTGTGAACTAAGGAACAATTTTTTAAGCAAGAATGATCCTTATGGGATATGGGAATCAAATTTACCCATCGACTACCTCCCCTCTATCAATGTTTTCCCTGAGATAATTCGCCTCTGCTGTGAGAACTATGAAACAACTCAAAGGGCAGTCAAAAATCCATCTGGAACTACCATCTTTCATATAACTCCTAACTCCATAAATCAAATGCTAAAATTTAAACCAACTCAACTTCTATTTCCTCTTACTATGAAATTCTTGCTTGATGAGGGCCCCAAATTGTCCAGTTCAGAGATAGCTCGCATTGCCCAAATGTTTTTCAAACCAAACTGTCAGCCCACTGAGCTACCTCCTTTTCACTATGCATGGTTCAATGAAGTGGGTGAATTACTTGTTGATATGATATCTTACATTCTGGGGTTCAAGACAAGTGAATATATTGATGAAACTACACTAGTCTTATTATCCATATTCACCCCAGGACAACACCCTGCTGTCAAATATAACTATGATAAATTCATAGCCAACAAGATCCATGACCAGCTCTTAAGTTTAGACAGGGAGGGAGTCTTCAAATATTCATCCTACATCTATCATCTATTTCTATATTGTCAGCCAGATAGTTTCCAATTTCCCATCAGGAAATTGGACTCTAAAGGAGAAAAGAGGTCTGTGATTTTTTGGACCTCAGTCTTTCATCAAGTCCACAACTCTCCTTACCCTTACTGTGAGTTTATTGACATGTTTGTCTATCCGGTCTCTTCTCTCCTAATGAGAACTCCTCCTCCTAGACTGTCTTATGATATGCAAAAAATATTACAGCTCTCCAAAATCTACAAAATAGGTGACTGGTATTTCTACCAGAATCACACTGTTATCAGGATATATGGCTGTGAGCTACGCCCCTACAGGTTGCCAAAATATGTGCAATGAGACTGTTTTCCTTGGAATATTTCAGGCAATTCATCAATTCAGACTTCACTCATTTTCATAGTACCAAGAAAAAGGCTCAATTGAAATTAAGAGACCAGTTAGGCCCCTACATCATGAACAAAAAAGAAGGATGGAAAGAGGCCGACCAGATATAGGGTGAACAATTCAGATTAAAGAGGAGCTTTTGGTGGGTACCCTATGACTCAAATGGATTTATCAATGCAAGAAGGATAAAATATAGGCTAGCAGCCTATGAACATTGCAGCATCCCTGAAATAGAACAATTTTCCAACCAAGATGAGTGGGTAGAAGGCACACTAATTGAACAACTCACTGAGGAAGAGAAAATGGAACAAAATATGAAAAATATTGAAAAGACTCTTGACTTATATTATTTTGGGCAGGTGTCATTTAATGTGCCACAACAAACTGGAGAAGGCACTTCAACTGTTGCAGCTTCACAAAAATTTTCCAAGAAAGGACTACTCCAACAGCAGGAACAACAAAGGGCAAGGAGGTAGTAGACACACAGCAAGATACAATGACAGACCAGCCAACTACCTCAAAGGAATAGGGTCAAGGGCCGGCCCCTTCATTGCAAATAGAGGCAACAGAGGTACCAGCATTACAGACTCCTCTCAATGAGGAAAGGAGCAAGAAAAGGGTCAGAGAAGAGACCACACCTGCAAGTGGATCAACAGAGCAGCCAGGGGCCAAAAAGCAAAGAGTAGATCCTCTTCCTGAAGAGGGAATTAGAGAAGAAATCACATAAATCCCAAGAGAGGAGAGGGCAACCAGCCAACAGACATCCACCAGCTCTCACAGGCAAGAACTGGAGAGGCAGCATGGTATGGAAGTTTCTTCCTTAAGGCCTCAAAATAAGTAACATTTCGATATTAAAGGAACATTCATGGAGATTAAGGCCCAGAATGAGTCATTGAGAATACAAATTTATGATCAATTTCTCAAAATGACACCCTCCAAACAGTAAAGACTAATGGCAACACATGACATTAAGGAGGAGAAGATGATCTTAAGTCTTTTTAACCCTAAGGTTCAACAACCACAATCTGCAACTGACTACATAAGAACAAATCTAGAGGTCCTTGCTAAAGATATACACCCAATGGACCAGATTGAACTGCACAAACAAACTGGTGAAATAGTCTATGCTACATTGGCAGAGAAGGCAATGTTGGCCCACCAATTGAAATAGTCATTAAGTAATACATCTGCCCAATTGGATTTGGAAAAGATATATTCCTTAGCCAAAGACAACAGAATAAAGACCCTAGAAGAGATAATTATTGAGCTGGGACATGATCCCAAGGATGCCAAGGGCTTCAAAGCACTGATAAAGAAAAAGGAAGAATATGTGGCTACACTTAGGAAGCAATTGAAGTTGCCTGTCACCATGCACCCCCAAACTACAGAACTTGTACAAGAAAAAGCAAAAGAAGATGTAATGGATTTGATGATGAGGATGAATCAAAGGCTAACTCAAACAGAGCAAGAGTTGGAGAAAGCATTGCAAGCCAAGCAAGGAGAGTCGACCTCCTAGCCACCTGAAACAGCTCCAACAGTTACCACTGCTCCCCCCACAGTCACAACAACAATTCCTCCCATTGTCCCAACATCAACAACAGGTACATCAGCCACAGATGCTTTAGCGGAAGCATCCAAAACAAGACCAGATACTATCATGAGGATGGAAGAAATGATGAAAGCAGTAAAAGAGATAGAAGTCCAAGTGTCAGAGCTTAAAGAGGCAAAAGAAAGATTGGCCAAGCTAGAGGTAAGCTATGACAAATCTAAGATAACCGTGGCAGAGAAAACCATAGAGGTAAAGGCCTTGGAGAATAAGGTGAAATCCTTGGAAAATGATCTCACCCTTCATAAACCTCTGGAAGAAATTAAAACAATTTTGAGGACCAAAATTGGCCAGTCCATCACTGATCAATGGCAATTAATTCAGACGATCCATGAGAAAATTGAATTGATAGAAAGGGCCCAAGTAGAGATTCAAAAGGCCCGAGCATCATTGGGAAACATGCTCGAGCAGGCCAATAGACTAATTCATTTTTTGAACACTCACACCAGGGAACAACTAGCAGCTCTGGAGATCAGGGATAGAACATGCACTATTTTGACAGTGAAAAAGGTGCTAACCATGAGGAATTTTATATAGAATCTAGAAATAAAGTGCCAAGAAATGCAGATGGAAATAAATTCCTTCACAGAGAAGTGTACAGTCTTGCAACAGAAGGGTCTACCCAGTTTGTTAACCAACAATCAAAGACTGTTGACACATGAACAATATGCTCATAGGGTAAATACATATGTTGCCAATCAGATCACAACATCATCAATCACTTCAGAAAACATAGGACCTCCCTTTGGACAAATCTTATATGACAAGTTGGAAAATATGTTCTATATCGAACATGAGATAAATCATCTTTTTGAAGTCCAACCCAACTTCTACAGGTATACTGAAGCTGATGAAACATTAATAAAAATGCAAAGACACCAGTTGCCAACAGATCAATGGTGGCAGAGCATGTTGAAGGTCTTACCCAGGCAGTTTGGATTTTTCTTTCATCATCTGCACTTAATCCGATGGAAAAACACGTGGCACATATCATAAAGGTGAAGACAACAAAGAAAGGGAGTCAAGCCGGAACAACAACGCAGGAATGCGAAATCAAGGGACAGTTACCAACTGACTTACTCTATTCAAAAAGTCAAATATCTCTGACCAACTAAACAACCAACACACCAACATTTACTCCTGCATTCATTTCTCTCATTTACTTCTCCTGTAAAGTAGATGAATGAATTTATTGTGGGATATTTTTCCATAAGATATTTTGTAACTCCTTTTTTGTATAAATACCCCCTCGTGAGATGTATTCTGGGGGGTGATATCTCTCTGGAACTATGCTGTAACTCTGAAAACTCTTCTAAATAAATGGTAGCTAGAATGCGTTGTTGATGAAATGAACTCTTTGGATGTGGGATTGATGACAATGGACTATGTTGTAGAATTCTTGAATTACTTCATGGATCAATAAGTCTTTTTTAACTCATGTTTTACAATTTTGTGTTTTTATGTATCATCTGTTTTCATAATCTTAACAACAGGGAAAAATAATAACTTAGAACTTACTTCACTGTACTCTGTGTTCAATCTTTGCTGTTTTTTATGTTTTCTTCAGAAACTAGCATAAGCAGGAATTCTTTATTGCTCCTGTTTCCCCTGGTTCTTACATCTTGAGTATACTTGGAATTCTTAAATTGCTCCATGAAATATTCATTCACTTTCCCTCTGCCAGCATGATGAAAGACTCTTAATTGCCTATCATCCCCTAACCTCCATGTCCATCCAATTTTAGTTTATAAATTGCTCCATGATCTAATTATTTTTCTCTGTAGTGCCTCCTCTGTCAAAGAAAAAACCATATCCAGTAGTATACACTCTTAGAATCCATAGCCCAATGGACAGAACTTCTCAGACTTTCACCCCTGTTTTGTTGAAAATCATCATCCAACAAACTTAAAACAAAACCCTGTACATCATAACTAGCCTAAAATACCTTAAAACAAAGCTAAATTATAAAGAGAGAGCCCTCTCTGGATGTAGATTGGCTAGAAACTGCATCTAAAATATTGGTTAGTGGTTACCTCGGCCGTATTCCCTTTTCTCACAAGTTTTGGGGAACAACCTGAGTGATAACACATCTCAATCACAGAAGCCACCAACCTCCACTAAAAGCTATCTTGATGCAGCAAAGAGCAGTGAACAATTTGACAATTGTCAGCAAAGGCATAAAGCAGATCACCAGTGAATCAATCTCAATATACTTCAAGGATGAATAGAAGCCACAATAATATGAGGTAAATCATACTCAATTTGATTCAAAGATAAATATCAATAGAAACTACAATCAACAGGTCAGTAGATTCAATAATGGTAGGAACTTCTTTAATGGTCAATGTTTCTCATGTCATAATTTTGGACACAAAGCTGCTCAATGTGTTGCTTACAAAACTATCATGACTAGAGAAGCACGAAATCAAAGGAATGTGACAGGGATCAAGAAAAGTTCCTATAATAACTTTTCTCTTCTTGAAAATGAAATAGAATGCTCATTCTATAGCAACTTTGGCCATGAAGAATCTGAATGCAGAAGTAAATTTCAGAAAATAGCTCAAAAGGAGAAAACTCCATTAATACCCAAAATATGGAGAAAGAAAGAACCGCAAATAGAAATATGTGGTATAGCCTTGTATGCAGAAGAACAAGAAAAGAAGTGGTACATCGACAATGGATGCTCAAAACACATGACAGGTGACAAACAAAAACTACACTCATATAACGCCTTAGAAAAGGAAAAGAGTGTCTCATTTGGAAATGACACTCCTGCTGTCATAAAAGGTAAAGGCTCTGTTTTCTTGAAAGAAAAAGTTAAAACTGGGAATGTTATGTATGTTGATGGCTTAAAGCATAACCTGTTGAGTGTGAGTGAAATGTGTGATCAAGGAAATGAAGTAGTGTTTCGATCAAATGGATGTGTTGTTCGTGAGCTTGATATAGGAGAAACTGTGATCAAAGGGACAAGAACTCCAAACAACCTAGACATACTCAAGGGAGGACAACAACAGTGCTATCTAAGTAAAAATGATGAAAACTGGCTATGGCACAAAAGATTGGGACATCTAAGCTTTTCTCAAATAAGAAAAGCATGCAGATTCCAGGTTGTTCATGATCTTCCAGATATCAACATTCTTGAAAATACTATATGCAAATTATGTCAATTCGGTAAGCAAACCAAATCTCACTTCATTGAAAAGGAAGGGTCATCTAATAAGCCTCTTGAACTTGTTCATATTGATTTATGTGGACCATCAAGGAAAAAGTCACCTTGTGGAAAAGAATTCCCTATACTGTATATTGATGATTTTTCCAAAATGTGTTGGATAGGTCTTCTAAAGCATAAAGATGAAGCATTTGAAAAGTTCAAAGCCTTCAAAGCTTTGGTTGAAAATGAATTAGATCACAAAATCAAATGCCTCATATCTGATTGAGGAGGGGAATTTACCTCGGATGAATTCTTTGAATTTTGTGAACAACATGAAATAAAAGGGCAGTTCTCCTCTGCAAGGACTCCTCAACAAAATGGAGTCATAGAAAGGATGAATAGAACTGTTCAACAAATGGCTCATGCTATGCTAGATGAATCTGGAACTCCTGCAACCTTTTGGGGTGAAGCTGCATTCGGCACCATCACTATTCTCAACTAAGAAAATGTTCGGGTGAACAACACTCAAACTCCACATGAACTTTGTTATGGTAAGACTCCTACTGTAAAATACTTCAATGTTTTTGGAAGAAAATGTTACATCAAAAGCACTGATGAAAAACTTGGTAAGTTTGAACCTAGAGTAGATGAAGGTATTCTTCTTGGCTATTCTTCCCGAAGTAAAGGATATAAATGTTACAATAAAAGACTTGGGAAAATTATTGAAAGTATTTATGTTGTGGTTGATGAAGCATGAAAAAATCGAAAACAGATAAAAACCGAAGATTATGAAAATGAAGAAGATGAGGATCATTTTCCCACATTAAATCACACTGATTCTAAAGAATAAACAAATGAAGCACTAGAAGAAGAGATAGCGATAGAAGAAAAGACTATGTCCAGGTATGTTTAGAAAAATCATCCAGAAACTGAAATTTTAGGAGAAAAAGGGGTAGGTGTGCAGACTAGAAGAACCATTGCCGAAGTTTCAAGCTATCTAGCATTACTATCTTCCACTGTGCCTCAAAATGTAAATCAAGCATGCAGAGATGAATGTTGGGTCAAAATATCATAGGAACTAGTTCCTAGACCTCATGATAAAAATATCATAGGAACTAAATGGATATTCAAAAACAAGCTAAATGAAAATGGAGAAGTTATTAAAAACAAGGCCAGACTTGTTTGTAAAGGATATGTTCAACAAGAAGGCATAGATTTTGAGGAAAATTTTGCACCTGTTGCTAGACTTGAAGCCATAAGAATGTTTCTTGCTCTTTCTAGTTTTAAGAAATTCAAAGTATACCAAATGGATGTAAAATCTACCTTTCTTAATGGAGACTTAGAAGAAGAAGTCTATATTGAACAACCAAAAGGATTCATTCTTGGAAATGATGCAAAACTTGTATGCAAACTCAGAAAAGCTCTCTATGGTCTAAAACAGGCTCCAAGGGCATGGTATTACCGTCTTGACAAATATCTCCACCAACAGGGTTTTTCAAAGGGGTTAGCAGATAGAAATCTATATACAAAGATGGACACTGGTAAATTGCTAATAATTGTTGTGTATGTTGACGATATCATTTTTGGCAGCAATGAATAATCCATGAGTCAGAATTTTGCTTCAGTAATGCAGCAAGAATTTGAAATGTCCTTGCTTGGTGAGCTTACCTATTTTATTGGTCTACAAGTTCAACAAAATAAAGATGGTATTTTTCTCTCACAAACCAAATATCTCAAACAGATCTTGAAAAATTACGGCATGGAAGATTCTAAACCAGTATGTACCCCAATGGTAACAAGATGTAGTCTTAGCTCAAACGATGAATCAACAATAGTACATCAACCAACTTATAGTTCCATGATTGGCAGTCTGTTCTATCTAACAGGTACCCGACTGAACATTATGCATGCAGTGGGAATAGTTGGAATATTCCAAGAAAATCGAAAGGAATCACATCTTCAGGCATTCAAAAGGATTTTCAAATATCTTCAAGGAACACAAAACTTTGGTTTATGGTATGCTAGGGATATAGATCTTACACTTCATGCATATACAGATGCAGATTGGGCAAGAAGTGTTGATGATAGAAAAGCCACTAGTGGTGGTGCATTCTATATGGGTTCTAGGTTAGTGTCTTGGTTTATCAAGAAACAAAGCTCAATTGCATTATCTACAACTGAAGCAGAATACGTGGCTGCTGCATTTTGCTGCACACAATTACTTTGGATGATGCAAACCTTGCAAGGCATTTAGATCACATGTACTCCACCCATCCCCATTCTATGTGATAATACAAGTGCCATCAGTATTTCAAAGAATCCAGTCATGCACTCCAAGACCAAGCACATACCCATCAAATATCATTTCCTATGTGAACAAGTGCTTGAACAAAAGGTAAAATTGGAGTATGTCCCTCCAAAGAATAGGTCGCTAATATATTCACTAAACCACTGCCCATAAAGACATTTGAATATCTCAGACAAAAGTTGGGAGTACTTTCTGCATCATCCTGCTATTAAATCCTATTGTTAAGAGAAAGGTGGTTATACATGAGTATCATGAAGTGTATTCGCGTACATACATGAATTTATGTGGACATAGTTGCATATATGTTGGTTTGAAGAAAAGCAGTAGGGGTTTGCTATGGTTCTGTCAGTTATCTACTCCATTTGATGATAGGTTCAATCTACTGATATATTGGTTCTCATAAAGTTGTTGATAACTTGATGTATATCTGATTGATGATGATGCTTTGATATCTCTTACTGACATATGCAATGATCAGATATGACAGTGAACAGGTGGAATAGGTTCAGGGGGAGAACATGGTTGATGACATTTTGGGAACTAATGATGGACATATATAGGTTGCTGGTCTGGATGGTGTTGACAGATGCTGTTAATAGTGCAGATCATATGATAGTTATTGATGACTATCATGGTCTTGTTTAAGATATTTGGTCTCTGTTATATATGTCATGTATATCTTTTAATGTAACGGTCATGAAATGACCTAATTTGTAACCCCACTATGCATGGGATGGATGATGTAATGTTTCTTGTTTTTGACATGTATAAATAATTGATATATCCCCACTTGGTTGGGTGGATGAGTCAAGTTTGGTATATCCCCACTTGGTTGGGAGATGGATGTATGTATGAGTCATTGGTGATAGGAAGGTCATTTGTGATGTATGTATAGAGTCATGTTCTTCTTTTAGAACATCTTTTTGCAGACTTTACTTATGCTCAGTGGGAACATGGACTCGATCATGGGAGTCAATCATCACACTTCATCATATCAGATAATTCAGCATGAACTCAGGGGGGAGCATGCCCCTTTGCCCTTGATGTCAAAGGGGGAGAGTGACTTGGTGTGGTTGTTGCCATCAAGTCCAAAGGGGGAGATTGTTGGCATTATGATGTATGTGTTGTACTTGATGGCAACCCACTTGTAGTATAACAAATCACTTGTATATGGTAACTAGATGAATCTACAAAAGTGATATCAGATGTGATCAAATGCATGATAGTAGTTGTTATCACTCAGGTTGTTCCCTTTGACTCCCAAGGGAATGGCAGCCGAGGTAACCACTGACCAATCTTTTAGCTGCAGGTCCTAGTCTACCTGCAACCAGAGAGGGCTCTCTCTGTATGGTTTTAGCTTTGTTTGATGACTGTTTTAGACTAGTTATGATGCACTGTTTGTTTGATTTTGGTGGGTTGATGATTCTCTTTAGAACTGAAATTCAGAATTACTGGACAGTTTGTTCCATTGGGCAATGGAGTTGAGATATTTATGCTTTAAGAAATAGATATGTGAAGACAAAGTGTTGCTGCAGAGCGAGTTAGGCATATGTGAAAACAATATATCAGATTTGTTGATGAGTGGTGGAACATTAGTAAGTGATAGGCAATTAAGAATCTTTCACTATGCTAATGAAGAAAACATGGAGATAATGCTTGAGAGCAGTTAAGAATTCTTAAACAGTATTCACCATGTTAGGATAAGCTGAAATATGAGCAGTTAAGA
>APFE030879323.1:9736-39504 GCA_000404065.3 Pinus taeda
AGCTTCCCCTCTGACACTTGCCTCTCTATTTTTGACCAGGGATGAGTAGGAGATCATCATTCTCCAAGTGGAAGCAGGAACTATCAGAGAGAAGACACTAATCAAGATCCCAGAAGATGACTCACCTCTCGGTAATCATCTATATATGGATCCCTCATCACAGAGATCCAGAGGCTGGAATTTTGTATCTTATAGAGAAGTGTTGTTTGTTTTCTGGTGTACATTCCTAGTGTTGGGTGATCTAAGCTTTGCTTGAGTTGAAGAAGGGCTTCCTAGTTGGAGGATGATGCTCGGTCAGAGCACATGGTTATAATCCTCTTGCTACTTTTCATCTTAGTAAAGCTATTCTTGTTTCCTTCCATATTCTTGTGTACTTGTTTATATATGCATGTATATGGTTAATAAACATCTGATCCTGTATTATTTATGAATTTAGATCCTTGTTTCTTGGAGAGTAGTATGTTGTTGTGATTCCATAGGTTCTTTTGAAGCTGGGCAAACAAAGAAGAAGCGGCGAAGCTCTATCTAGAAGGAGAGGAAGTCAAACGCAAGACTCAGGTTGGTCTTCTTGGTTCTCCTCTCGTCTATTTTCATAAAAGGAAACAATAGTAGACATTGATTTTTTGTTTCTAAGATAGCCACCCATCTTAGTGGGAATAGTAGCATCCGAGTGGACACTATTCCTGGATAACAGTTAGGGAGGAGGAAGTCTTTGACATCCTCCTAACCTATCACGATGGACCATGTGGAGGCCACTTTGTAGCAAAAGCAATGCCTTCAAAATTCTACAGGTAGGCTACTATTGGCCTACTCTTCATCAAGATGTCAGAAGATACATTATCCAGTGTGACCGATGTCACAGGATGGGGAAACTGACTCCAAGGGATGAAATTCCCCTCCAACCTCAAGCGACCTTCAAGGCATTTGAGTAGTGGGGCATGGATTTTGTGGGTCCTATCAACCCTCCTTCAAAGCAAAGGTCTTACATCATTGTGTGCACCAATTACCTAACAAAGTGGGAAGAAACAAAGGCAATCAAGGAAGCGACAGAAGAGAAAGTGGCTGAGTTTTTAAGGGAAAATATCTTCTACAAGTTTGGCTACCCAAGAGAGTTAGTCACCGATCAAGGAAGCTAGTTCACCTCTAACTTGATTGAAGACCTACTCGCTCATCACAAGATCAAGCACAGAACTTCCACCCCGTATCATCCACAAGAAAATGGGCAGGTGGAAGTCACTAATAGAGCATTAAAAGAGATTTTGACTAAGGTGGTGAGAAAAAATAGAAAGGATTGGGCAGATCGCCTGGTTGAGGCCACCTGGGCCTACAACACCACTTGGAAAACTACAACAGGTTTCACACCTTATGAGCTGGTCTACAGGAAGAAAGCTTTGCTGTCCATAGAGTTTCAATACAACACATTGAGGGTGGCACCTCGGCTAGACTTAGATCTCAGCCATGCTCAACGTGAAAGATTATTGTAGCTGAATGGATTAGATGAATAGAGAATGCAGGCCCTCCTCCACACAGAAGTAGTCCAACTTCAGAGGAAGATATGGCATGACCGGCACCTTAATGAAAAGCAATTTCAGCCTGGAGATTGGGCGTTGTTGTATGACTCAGGATACAAGGATTTCAAAGGGAAGCTAAGGACAAGATGGTTAGGACCATATACAGTGGAGAAATGCAATGACAATGGTTCAGTCCTTATCAGGACCATTGATGAAGAAGCCATCCCCATGCTCGTCAATGGGCATCGATTGAAAATCTACAGGAAACCTCTTTCGAGGTAGGAGTTCATTGAAACTTTGGAAAAATCAGTGCTAGTTGTGGAGCAGAGCCTTGCCTCTATTCCACCCACATCTTGATCATCATCAAAAAAGAAAAATGGGAAATAAAAAGATCCTTGGGTGAAAACCTCTCTGAGGTGCCCAGGACAGACAGTGAGGGTGAAAACCTCATGGAGGCGGCCCAACTGTCTCTAGAAAAATAAAAAGTGGAAGAAAAAATCCTTGAGTGAAAACCTCTTCGAGGTGCCCAGGGCAGAGAGAAAGGGTGAAAACCTCATGGAGGCGCCCTAGCTGTCTCTCAAAAAAAAAAAAATAACAGGCCTAATCTCTGTGAAATAATTGCAGGTTGTAGGGAATACATTGCAGGTAAGGAGGGTCGCGCAAAATGAGGATAGGGGTCTGTACCAAGCTCCAGGACATCCCTATAGACACTCCCTCCATGGCCACTTACCTTTCCTAGAACTTGATCACATTTCGGGTTGAGATTCCACCTTCTACAGGAAGTTCTAGGCTTTCTACAGGAAGTTCTGTATTTCTATAAGAAACATCCTGTAGAACCTTTGGGCAAGCCAAGTTCAATTTTGAAAGGGAATCTAATGGTTGGGATCAGTTTGTTAGGCTTGCAGCCACCCATCTATTCAACCCATCACCATATGGCACCCTGTTCCACCTCTTGACACCTCTGTCACCCACCTGGTTATGTGTTCCTGCACAGTCATACAAGAAACCCTGTTTTCCTTAGAACAACAGCAAAAATTTTAAGTGACAAGTCCAGTAACAAAGTCTCACACACTCTACCTGTCCAAGCTCCATCTAGACTCTTCATCAACGGATCCGGTCCTTGCCCGCAATATGGCCCTGCTCGTTTAGCCTGCATCCCAGAAGGAGAAGCAGCTACAGGATATCCTACAGGAATCCTGTAGTAGCTGATCCCTCTGGAACACATACTCTGGAGGCAGGGACAGTTGAAATCAACACAAGAAATATGCAAAAGGATCCTCTCGGTCATGAGAACATCCTCGGAAGCTGAAATCAACTAGAACCTGTCCATGCATCATTTACAACTGAAGGATCGGATTTCAAAGCCATGAATGCAGCTTCAACAAATGAAAGAATGGGCTCTAACACCCGTGCACGAGGCAGTGATTCCGAGACCCAAAGTCTACATAACGCCTCCACGACCATGCAGGTAAGTGTCTAACCTTTTTCGTCAATTACATAAACTATATTTCAGAAACTACATGTCTGCGAAAATGGTTTCGATTGAACGAGGATCGGGAGCCAGTCAAACTGGACACCCTCGGCCAGTTACATGGCTTCGTGGGACCCGAACATGCTCAGTTACGTTCAAAATTGCCAACGAGCCATGCAGCCGACACGTGTGGAGTGTCTAGTCGGGGAAAATCGGCGGACTGGCAGTGGTGGTGGCAATTAATGGCAGAGGGGAGGTAATGGCGGCCACGGACATTCAGAGAAATGATGGCCGTGATGTTGGATAATGGTTTAGCCCAGCCACCTCACCCCCTCGCCACGAATTATGCCGCAGTTCAAAAATGTTTTGCTCAAGACTCGCACACCCACTGTTCATTTGCACTTGCAACATCCTTGGCCGAAGTACTCATCCTTCGCTTCCGCAATCTGTTAACCCGTCGTCCTCCACCGAGATTTTCGGCCTGTTTCAAAATTATCCCATGTACTGAGCTCGTTCAGAGGCGCAGTGACATCCTACAGAAGGCAGCAGAGCGTTCTACAAGAAGAAGTTCTATAGGAAGTACGGCATAGCCTTCCGAAGCAGAGAAACCTGGACTTTTCTACGTCGAATTTGGAGTTCTGAGAGAGGTAGGCTTGAAAACACTCTTTCATGCATGGTATATTTCGAAAGGTGGTGAATTGAACTGTTTGGAGTAGGAGAATTAGAGATAAGTCTACCTGTGAGTCAAAAATAGTAGTTTGCCTATGTGTTGCATGGAATTCCTCAGTCGGTTCTGTGTCAACATTCTCCTCCATAATTCCTGTTAAAAATTTTTCCTGTAGAAAAGATAAAGCATTGTGAGGGCTAACCTATGTGTGAAGAATTTGATCTTACACGGTTGTATGCATGCTGGGATGAAAATTGAGCTCTGTGCCCTGTCTGTGGGAACCTAATTCCTCCTTCTATACACAGACAACCGAGTTATTGCGCAACAAAAGCATTAGAACCAGGGAATTGGTGCAGATTAAAATCTAAACACCCAAGAGAGCCTTTCTTGAAGTTCAAAGGAGGAAACCATAAAACAACATTCCCTTTCTGGTCAGAGCATTAAAACAGAGCACTCTCACCATGCCAGGGGGGTTTATCAGGAAGGAACCCTCGGATTACAGTAAACTGCGTGAAAATCCTGAGGTGGTGAACCTCTTCACCCATGCCAACTGGATGACTTTTTGGGACAAAATTCAAGGACATGACGATGAGATAATGGAGGTGTTGTGGAGGTAAATCCCCTCTGCAGATAGAGGTGATCCCTACTAGCCCAGATGGGGTCTAGCAACAATCAAACAATGTTATCACGCAGGTCCCTAATTGAAAATCAAAGACCAATGATGAGGGCCTACCTAGATTCCAATGCTAGTACTTGTAGAAGAGTTGAAGCTCTGGTTCCTTTGCTCTGGCTGGTCACGATCCCCACGATCTCCATGAATTGACACCTGCACATGCACAGAACGACACAAACACAAGCGTAAAATCCAATAGATGCAACTATATATCAGTCAGAAAGGATATAACTCAATCATCATTACATAAGACAATAAGAGTGGAACCATAATGATAGTCGTCTATTATTGATAAACAAAGAAGAATACAACCATAGTTCTGACGTCAAATCCTCCTTTGGCTGGGTGATCAGCAGCACATGTCTTGCAAAGCTTGTTGGGAAGGGGAACAAGCCTCTCTCTCCTTGGTTATTTGGACAAGAATCTCCTTACTTTAGATTTAGCCTTATGGGAATGAAGAAGGCTTCTTGCAGCATGAACTTAGCAATTCTCAAACTTTGGAATCTTGGAACTTGGAACTAGAACTAGCTTGTCAAAGGCAAAAGGACAAGCTTTTATAGATAGAGGAGAAGGAGTTAGGATCATCCACAATATTCATGGGATTGGCTTTATCACTAAGAAGCTTCCATGAGGGTGGAAAACTACTTCCCTCCTATGGAGATTCAAAGCCAAACTAAACCAACTCAAGATAGATTCAGTTTATGAGTGGGTTAGGAAGAACTTTCGGATGTTGGTTTGTTAAAAACACTACCCATTTTGGCTGGCGTGAGTGCAACTTTGAGACAGAGCGCCAGCTGGCGCGCCCTCTTTGGAGGATTTCCCCCATTGGCACGAGTGATGCACAGTGAAACCGCGCCAATGGAAAAATGGATATTTTTATGGGTATTTTACAGAAGATGTCTTCAGGGCATATGAAGTTCATACTCAGGGGAATAAAATGCAAGTGTTTCCAAGTCATGTCACTTCTCACAGGTCCCAGAACGAGTCCTCTAAGGTGCGAGAGAAGGGGTAGCAGGGACAATGAAAAATTGTTGTGTAACAGATGCCCCCTAAAGCATGAGGCCCAAAAGAGAGAGAGGGGTGAAATGCTTTACAAGAACATGGCCAACCGAAAAACACTACCGCTGGAGAACCTGCGAAGAGAAGTATAAATGATATCTCAAGTACATGATGTATGTGGTATGGGTGCAACCATCCAGTGAATGAGTCATGTAATGATCATAATAATCCACAAAATCGCAACCTGGATTCTAACAGACAAAATCCAGGGTCTTGCGCTCCATCTCGACCCGAACAAAGTACAAGTTCAAGCATGCGAATATGGGAGTCGAAGTCGAACATGCAAGAACATCGTCTGATTACCAGTCAATGATGAAAACTGTTAATAGACGCGAGAGGTACTATAGGTACAATCTACGGTGTGTGAATCAGTGAGCTGGCGTCGAACACCCATAGAATCATTCGATCGGAGGCCAATGATGAAAACCTCACGTCGAACACGAAGAACCTGCCATTTAGGCATGCAGGCTCCAAGGCACCTGAAGGGAGTCTCTAGGTCAACTTCCTCGATAATGAGCTAGAGTCGACATGAAGCGACCTTGATCGAAGGTGGGCCATAGTGTTTCCCACATCATCAACACGAGACAGAGAAGGATAATATGTTTTGTGAATCAGGATTATGTGAGTTATCAGAGGGAGGTTGAGTATTCTGCAGAGGTCAACTTCTCTTGAACATAACGGCGGCACGACAGTGGACTTGGCAGTATTTGACATCAAATGATCAGAGGTCATGGTGACAAGGCAACAAGTAGATGAGAGGTCAAACAGGATCACCCAAACCCACGGAGGCAAGTGAAAAATGAGATGAGATGTCCCCACCCAGACACGAATGCAGACAAGTGCCATGTTCAAGAGTGACATACTGCTGACACGACAATGATTCTGGTTCCATTTTCCCCACCATTTCTGGTGAGTACCCCGGTTATTTTTACTGACAAGCTTGACGGGGGTAGCATATGCTTGTAAAGCGTCATTTCGACAGAATCCAATGTCATCAAGTTTTAATGAGTCTGACAAAGGAAGAACTCGGTGTCTTTTCATGTTTAGAGAGTTTGAAAAGACAACGGAAAAGTAAACTCCAAGGGTGTCCTTTTTCATAAATTTGTGTCTCTCGAGCCCGAAAAAGTATAAAATAATGCTCGAAAGAACTGCCCGATCATTACGATCGAGGAGTACTTTTCATGACTAGTGGTTTCGAACTGAAAAAGTAAAAAAGCGACTGAAACCACGTCGTTTCGTAACCGTTAACGAGCTTGAAACAATAAGGGCCTGACGATCTTTTCGTGTTTACATGGTCAGAAAAGAGCTTAAAGGCGGCCGCCTCTTATTTACATTTAACGAGTCAAGAGGAATAACTCGGTAATCTTTTCATCTTTAAACGGTCAGAAAAGCGCTGAAAGCAGACCTCCATTTTTATGCTCTTTAACGAGTCAAAAAGGGAAAAAAATACTCGGCAATATTTTCATATTTTACGAGTTAGAAAAGAGCTTAAAGGTGACTCATGCTAGAGGAACGAGTGGTATAAAGGGTAGCAACTGGTTCCAACAAGGGTGGAACTTCTCAAAACATGTAATGGTCTAGAGGCTGGCTAACAAAACCACTCATAACTGCGGTCCCTCAAGAAAGGAAAACAAACAAGTGAAAGCATATGATTGGCCAAAGAGATGGTGGCGATGGAATGAACACAACCAAGGCTCATATAATAGGATTTAGCAAATAAAGATGGCAATCACGAGATGTACATCGGGTATGGGTTCATTTTTACACAAGCGTGAACCATGGAGAACTCTGCTTGGATTCGATTTCATGTTTACACAAGCTTGAAATGAAAAAATATTCTTGTTATAAGTTCGCATGCCCCCAGCATAACGACGCAGAACGAGGTACATGCCCCCCAAGCTTCATTGCATTCAACAAAGTGGATGGAATGAAGGTTCACTTTCGAGATCTTGGAAAGACTCGACTTGTATTTTGACGAGATCTTAATCAAAAGACTCGAGTTGGAAAGGGAGTTGTTTCATTTTTTAATGAGGTTGACACAGTAAAAGAACTATCCTCATAACCCTTATTTCATTTTTTAAGGATCTTGACATAGGAAACTGAACTATGCTCTGCCACGAACTTCATCATAATGAACAGGAAGTCGTAGCTTCCAAGAGTGCCACTCCTAGTGGAAGGATCACATCTTGGAAGTCAGGACCCAATGCCCCAAGACATTATGCACGACGACGACATCACTGGATACAGGCACGGGATAAGTAGCCACGTAGTTGACTTGCGGTGGGGCAGATACAACCGGTGGATAAAAACCAGGAGCGGGTGACAACTGCGCAGGAGGCACTGAGGGACTAAAGAACGATAATTGATTGATAGTCACGATCCTTCCGTCATCTGGAAAGTAAACCACACGGAAAAGTGTAGAGACGATGGACCCCTTGGAATAAACATAGTCACGACCAAGGAGAAGACTGAAATCTAAAGCACCTTGGGTAACCAGGACGTCGATACAAATGGTTTTGCCTCCCAAAGTAATAGGGAACTTTGGAAGGATCCCCAATGGTTGACTGGTTCCTCCGTCAAACGCCATCAGATTTTGTGCGACCGACACAAGCTGTGGGGAGCCTAAAGCTTGCCATGTAGTGGAAGGCATAAGACTGAGAGATGCACCCTCATCCAAGATAGTGCCAGGTACTGCCTTATCATAGGCATGTACTGTAATCTAGAAAGGCACATGGGATGGAAGGTGGCAGGCAGTCAAATGACTCCAGTCGAAGGAAACGACTGAACTACTTGGTGGGGGAATCGTATGATTGCCCCCCTGCTCCGAAGAAGGACTCTCAGGATCAGCTGGGATAGGAGAGTCGTTTTCAGTCTCAAGAGAATCTGACGAGACGAGAAGAACATGAGCATGGAGCTCTTCCGGAACAGAGTGATCAATAGGCGGTGAACCCAAGTTGACACTCTCGCCGACCAATGGTTGGTCCCGAACAGTCTTAGCACAACCAAGTTCGGAAAGAGGAGGATGGACAAGAGAAGGATCTAAATCAATCTCATTGTCGACAGGGAGAGGGTCTGAAGAGAGCCTCTAATAACCAATGGGAAGTTGAGGTGAAGAAGCTGTAAGGCTTTCCAAAACAGCGGAAGCTTTATCCATGAGCGAACAAAGGTGAAGGAGATGGTTGCCTTCACATAGCCTACAGGGGAATCGAATCTTCCCTTTCTTCGCACCGTTGCCAGTTGGTAGGGTAGCATTGCCATGAGCTCTAGAGGATGATGAGGGGCAGGCCGGATCACGAGACCATACTTCTAAGATCCTGGGAAGGCCAGGACAATCACGAAGAAGATGGTCATCCTTGCACAATTTACAAGGAAAATTGACCTTCCGCGGAGGAGCAGAAGGTGGCCCGACCTGAGATGTACTCGGAGCAGTAGCTGCACTTTTAGCCTCTCGCCTAGAAGGCTTCTTCTTCTTCATCATCATCATCTTCTTCTTAGCACCTGGTTACTAGAATCCAGACTTTCACCAGGGGAAGTAGAAGATGAGGACGTAGAAACAGGCGAAGAAGGGGAGAGGTCCACCTTGGAATCAACATGATGTTGTTCGGGTGGAGGAATTGATTGACCAGTAGTTGAGACATTAGAGACCATAGAGGTTGAGAACAACCAAACAGGCAACCCAACAGTTAACCTAGGAAGGGACAACGTTGTCATGTAAGGAGCACCAACATTCTCAAAAGGAGCAAAATGACCAGGATTCCTGTCAGAGGGGATTCGTGGGTTGGTGAACTCTAGAAAAGTTGCCATTAAAAACTAAAAATATCACACACAGGGCTGAAAAAGAGTCAAGACACACAATCAAATGGTCAAAAAGCAAAATCTAACAGGGCGTGTGATCGCGAGTAATTTAATTTTTAGACACAAGGACATAACTTGACCTTTTCATCTTTAGAGAGTCGAGAAAAGGACCAAAAGATGAATCTAGTCGCCTTCGAATGTTTAATGAGCCTAAAGTGACAAGTGCTCAGGTGAGCCTTTTCTTTTAGGGAGTTTGAAAAGGATCAAAAGTGACTACTCTGGAGAACTAGGCAAAAGGTTTATCAGACAATCTGTAACACTGCATATACACCTTGGCAATCGTATGAAAACCAAGGACTTTCCGTACGGCAGTCAATCTTCCCGAATTCTGTGTTCGGCGCGTTACGGGTCATAAGGCGATAGACACGGCTTCCTATGGATAAAGGATGATAACCTAGTGGGGTCTCCCCATATACTCGAGAGTACGTGGGAGCACAAGTCCGTACTAGACTACAATTGAGTCACAAAAGGAGGAATCACCCAACCTCGAGTGGAAACAAAAGTGACTAGGTTTAACGACGCCGGAGCACGTCTCTAGCCTAGACCTCTAAAAAGTGTGCGTTATGTTCCAATGCATTGTTAGATTCATTCAGTTTCATTTTAAAGTTGATCTTGTATTAGGTTTCAGTTTTCAGGCCTTACCGTATTGTAATATCTCAAAATTCCCTAAATGCAAACTATATGCCAAAATAATGTCATTTCATTCGATGAATGCTAGTTACGAGAGGGTTTGAGAGCTTTCACGCAAATGAAATGATCACAAAACAACAAAGAACCTCTCTAATGCAGCTAATGGAAATTAACAAACTTTTCTTCAAGATCACTAATCACTAATGACAATGAAAAGCTCTAATTCTCATTAACTAGTACAAAGAAAAAGAGATTTTTCCTTTTATGTTGATGGAAAAATGCACTAAACAAACTTTGAGAAATGATAACAAACAAATTCTACTCAATACAAGCACATTCAAATCCCTAAATCACAAAGAAAACTTCCAAAGAACGAGAAAAGTCCCAAAGAGACCAATGAGCCGTGTAATCTAGGCTCAAAGTGAAGCAAAGTGGACTTCAAGTGAAAACGAAGCAAGTCACCCAAATAACGCAATAAAACGATTTGCAACCACTAAACAAGTGCAAGGGAGTAATCAGAGAGTTGACTGGACCAATAGAATATCAAAAACACCCGAGGAAGGCTCGACACACAAAGCCACTAAATGCCCTATGGCTAGAAATGTGAAATCGATGGAAAAAGGCAAACACCCAAAGGGTAACGATCAAAACCAGTCAAACAAAACTCCAACACACTCAAGTAGTTGAAAAAAGGTACCTAGAACAAAAACCAAGCTCAGGAGGCTCAAGGCCAAGCAAACTTCAAAAGTTCCCAGGCTTGGCGCGACTGTCAGGCTGCAACTAGCGCCTTTCAGGGATTGGCGTGGGTTGTCAATGAGCAACAAGTGCCAATTGGCATGATTGTAACGCTATAAAAGCACGCCAGTCGAGTTTGCTATGGAAAAATAAAAACCAAATGAGCCAAAACTAGGCCAATAGTATCCAGGTACACCAAGTGACAAGAAGCAGCACAAGAACTCAACCCAGAAGGCTAACCAAGCAGGAGAAACCAAAAAACAACCAAGAAACAAGGCAAGTTCCAAGTCGTTCAGTTTGTAAATCAAACCGGAGATGGTATGAAGTGGCGTTGATCTACTTCGCTAATGCAGAGCAATAGCATTTCAAAGGCTATCTGGCCGTACTTCAGGCTCCGTCTAAAGTTTACAAATCAAACAACAAGACAAATCAAATAACAAGACAAAGAGATAAATCCCTAGTGGAGTCACCAAATTGTTGTGGAGGTAAATCCCCTCTGCGGACAGAGGCGATCCCTACTAGCCCAGATGGGGTCTAGTAACAATCAAACAACGCTATCACGCAGGTTCCTAATTGCAAATCAAAGACCAATGATGGGACAGAGCGCCAGCTGGTGCGCCCTCTTTGGAGGATTTCCCCCATTGGCGCGAGTGATGCACAGTGAAACTGCGCCAATGGAAAAAGGGCTATTTTTATGGGTATTTTGCAGAAGATGTCTTCAGGGCATATGAAGTTCATACTCAGGGAATGCAAGTTTTTCCAGGTCATGTCACTTCTCACAGGTCCCGGAACGAGTCCTCCAAGGTGCGAGAGAAGGGGTAATAGGGATGGTGACAAATTGTTGTGTAACAGGAGGAATTCTTAATGTCCTTGCAACCTAAATCAAAGACAGGCCATAGTGAACTTCAAAGGGTTGACCCTAAAGCTTACCCCTGAACTCATTAGTCGAGTTACTGGTTTTCCATTAGGGATACCCTGGAGCAAAGAGGAGAGGGCATTGGGCCAAAAATCCAAGAAAGAATTCTTCCTACTCGAGGAACAGTTTGCAAAAGACAAGAACAGGGTCCAAAGAGCTAGCCTACATCCTCTTTGGAGTGAAGCTAGTCTCCAAATCATGAAATACATTGCCTGTGAGGGGCGGTTCAGTATTGTCTACGACTATCATTTCCGGTTGCTGAGAGAACTAAGACATGGGTTGGATCTACCTCCAGAATAGAAGTTGAGGATCCATTATTTTCTTCTGCAATACTTAATTGAATGTGGTACGAAATTGAAGGAAGGGACACCAGACTAGTTAGCCCATCATGGGCTCATCAAGATTTTAGTAGAAGACGCCCTCCACACCTACACTGTCCCCCTCTCTTGGGAGATTTTCCAAAACATGTCCAGAGATGATGATATTCGAATTCTGGCCAAGGAATTCACCTCATCCAGTAGTGAAGAAAAGGAAAATACTAAGGCAGGAGAGAAAGACAGTGTCGAAGAAACACATGACAGACCACCATAGAAAGAACAGAAAGAGAAATGAAGAAAAGGCCAAGTTTCTGAGCCTAAAACTGTGGGAGGATCAATGGCACAAATGCCCAGGGAAAAACGATTGCAGAGTAGAGCAGAGAGGACTGAAAAAGTCCAAACAAAGGAGGGCACAACCAAGGCAACCAAATAGGAATTAAAAGGAAAGACCCATCCAGCCAAACAGACCAAAACAATTTCTACAGTAAGCATGGAAATATATTCTACAAGAAGCATGAAAATAGTTTCTACAGGAATCATGAAACCAGTTGAACCAATTTCTACAGGAAGTATGGAAACATAGCAACAAAAGGAGAAATCACCTGAGATCTTGGCCAGGGAGGCAGTAGCTGTGCTGGCTGCCTTAAGCACATCTCCAAAGCAAAAGGGGAAGTGAAAAAGGGAGCCTTCAATGTATTTTAAGACAAGAAGGAGCACGCGAATAAAAGCTGGCAGACCCCAGCCACAGTCAAAAGAGCCAATTACGATTGAGGACACCACAGCTAGACAACAGGAAAGGTCTCCCCCAAAAGCATCCATCACCTATGAACAGGGAAGCCCGAAAACGTCCACCTGGAGAGAAAGGATTAAAATGATGGACACAATGACCTCTCTACAAGATGCTGAGACAATTCTACATGAAATGTTGGTTAGAATAAAGGAGAACGAGGAATTGGAAGAAAAGGTAGCTAAATTGTCCCAGGAGGAAGAGAAGACTGAAAACATTGTGGAACCTAGCCCCCATCCCAGCTTGGGCTCCTACTATAACCTGTTAGAGGCCGAGAATATAATTCCCCAAAAATTCGTAGTGCCACTATTCTTTGTACTAGAAGAAGAGAGAGTGAGGACCCACACTTGGATGAAGATTGCCAAGTCCAAGGGTGTGGCAGATATAGGTCCCTTGGAATAACAGCTCAAAGAGGCAAGAGAGGAATTGGCTATGGTACGACATGTAGAAAGCAACGAGCGGGCCAAGCTACAGGAAGAAAACGAGTTGCTTAAACAACAACTACATTTACAAAGACACTATAAGGAATACATGCCCCACACCTTGGGAGAATAGCAGCAACAGGAGGAGCCCACAAGAGACAAAGAAACCCGTGATGAACAACAGAAGAGAGATGTGTCGCAGGCTGAAATAGAGGCATTGACTAGACAACTATAGGAGAAGGAATTGCAGGCAGCACAGGAGATACAGTCTCTAAGGTAACAGAAACAAGAGAAGGAGGCCCAACTGGACAGCTGGGCAGTGGAGGCAATGCAGTGTAGGCAACCTGCCAAATCATATGCCTTATACCTTAAGGATCAGTGGTTGCAGTTCTAGATTAACACCTTGGCCCAAAGGGGCATCACTCCGTTTCAAAACTACTATCAATTCATGGCTTTATGTGACAGTAGCTCATCAGAGGACAAGGCCAAACTATCAGAGTTCTACCGACACAACTTGGCTCTTCCCAACCTGAATTTGTGGGATCCCAACACTGCGTAGGAGACGTGCAACTGATGGCCATGGCCTCTTGGCTAAATCATGAAGAAAAGAGAGCAACAAAGGTCTGAAATGTTATGGAAAGGGAACTAAAGGAGCCACTAATGATCATAGCAAAGCCGGAGGATCCCTCAGCACTAATATATGCCCACCAGCACTTGGCCAATGACGCTCAGGCCCTACCAGATTATACTGAGAGACAAGCTCAAGCCATAGCCCATTTCGAGGACATGGAGAGACTGTTGGGAGATAATTGTGTTCATGCTTGCTCCTGGAGGTGGAATTCACTGTCCCACAGCCTAAAAATAAGAGAATACCACTCTCCAATAAGGATGAGGGAGGCCTTGGTGAGAGTACCCCTCTACAAACAGTCCATGCAGAACCTTCAGGCCAACTGGATCGGCCTCAAGTTCAGTCCTCCCTTGCTTTTGGGGCTGCTGGAGGGAGTCAAAGAAGAGGAGGAACACAAGTAGTGGGAAGAAGTGGAAAGAAAAGAAGGATTTCATGACTGTGAAGAGGATATCACCTCAAAGGCTTGGGATGTGAGGGAGGCGGTCAAGGCAATCAAGGATGACGAGCTGGATTAGTTACTCAGAGGATGAGTAACCCATTCAGCAGGGGGTGATGATGAGCCTTAGAATTGGGTAACTTATTGGGCTCATTTTGCTTAGTTATTCTTTGCCAATCCACCATTTTTAATAGCTTATGCATGTTTTTTGAGTATATTTATGTTAGTTGAATGAATAAGGATAGTCACTTGACCAACGAGGCTAACACGTTGTTAGTGCATATTTTTGGACGAATTTTGGACCAAGGCCAAGCAATTATGAGCCAAATGACAACCAAGCATGAAGGAACAAGGGTGAGGATTCGTAGGAAGGGTGTCCCCTGCATTAAATGGCCCCTTCCTCGAAATATCCACCCTCATCTTGGAGTTTAGCAGGCCAACAAAAGGGATTCCCAAGGGCAGCCAAGCAGTCTTGAGTAAAGTGGTTGATCACTAGCAGTTGGAGCAGGCGAGCCCCTTGAATTAAGGAGGGTTGTTGGAGACCCTCGTAGTGCATAAATAGGAAGGCTTCGAGCCTTCGTAGGTTACTTTTTGGACTGTTGTATTTTGCACCAGAGTGTTGTTATTTTCTTAGCTCATTTTGTAGTCGTTGTTGTATAACTTTCTTGTGAACATGGTTATTTTTGAGTAATGGGAAGCAACTTTATTTGGCATCAGTTCTGAGTTTTCTTAGGAGCCTGTAGCTCTTGGGGTTGGGCCCAACCCAAGTACCAAGGCTTCCTTTGTGTATTGTTATTTTCTTTTTATGTCTTTGCAAAATAATTTATGTTAAGTAGATTAGAATCTTGCTTAGTTACATAGCTCATGGTTGATGATTAAGAAGGCTTTTCATGTTTAGACTGATTTGATAGGTTAATAACAAGGAAGATCTTTAGAAAAAGGCTATCAAGCACCTCGGATCTCACCTCTCCCTCAGTGGGACCATGAGCTGGGACCAAGGTGTCCTTGCTGCCACCAAAAACACTATCTTTGCTTCACCATGCAATTATTAGTGTTAGATTTTCATTTGCCGAAGTTGATATCAATTGTGGTTGCATGCTTAGGTTCATGATTGCTTAGTTGCATAGTTACTTCACATGATTTTGTTTCAAATAGACTTATGTTCATTTTCGTTGCTGTTATCTAGGTCAGATTAGGTCAAAGTAATTAGGTCCTTGATTTTCCAAGTCTTCGTTGGTTTAGTTTGAAAAATAACTTGCAGAGCACCTGTAGTACTTCTTTATTTGTCTGTACTCCATCAATCCCACCTGCTCCATCCTCCAACCCGGATTCTTGCCTCACGTTTGTCACATTCGCTTGCTTTGCGCTAATTCCCATATTTTTGTGCAACATTGCTCCACTCCTCCTTGAACAAATCCAACCATCCTCGCCACCCCTAAGCTCCATTCACCAAGTCCTAGACCTCCACACACCCTTATCTCACCTCTATACCCACTCCTTCACCTTTCTTCCTTCATCCATCCTCCAAAATCCCCTTTCTCAACATCCTGTAGAAAATTACAGAACATCTTGTAGAAATTCCAGAACATCCTGTAGAACCCCTGTAGACTTCCTGTAGAAGCTCATGAAAGCGGTTTCTTGATAGCCAAACTCTGTGAAACTCTCTAGAAAGGTGCTAGGGACCCCTTATGCCCTCTCTGAACCTTCCCGACTTTCTGCAAGCATTTCCTCTCACCAATCCACCTCTGCACAGTAAAAAGCAGTTAAATCACATGCATGATAACTCTGACAACTTATTCAAAAATACAAAAAGATGTTTTCTTCAGATTTTACTATAGAAGTAGCTTAGACACATGCATTTTACCTTGTTAGAAGTCAATGGCATCTCTTCCAGTAGCTTGCATCCTCTTTCATCAGTAGGGCTAGCTAGTAGAATTAGGGTTTGCTAGGGTTTGCGTTTCGTTTCAGCTTTTCAGTTTCTTTCTGCAAGTAGATTAGCTTCCTTTGAGTTAACTTCCATCCATCAGTTAAAAAGCTTCTTCTTCGAGCTCATAGAAGTTGGCTTAAGGTCCTAGCAGACTTGTGCCAGCTGACCAAGTGACAGCTGCGGCAAGAGCTAGTACTTGTGCATACAACACCGTCGCTTCCAAGTTTGTTACGAACTACCGGGTTGATAAAAGTAAATAAGGGAGTCCCAGGATTTGCAATAGTATTGTTGCAATACTCGGACCCACCAGTTATTACCATCGAATTGTTCACAAAGTGGGACATTGATTTTACAACTTGTAACCTGCCTTCGACAAAGGGTCATAACTATATTATTGTAGTAGTGGACTACTTTTCTAAGGGGGCTAAAGCTATGCCCACTGTTATGAATGATCATGCAACATCAGCCCTGTTTCTTTTCAACCAAGTCATTTCTCGCTTCTGTATTCCAAAGGAGATTATCACCGACAATGGAAGTCATTTCCAGAACAAAATGATGGTTGAATTGGCTCTCAAGTTGGGTTTCTAGCAGGAGCATTCGCCTCCTTACTATCCTTGGGCCAATGGTAAGGTGGAAGTCATGAATAAATCTCTAAAAGTTATAATGCAAAGAACAATTAATAAATTTGATCCAATTGGCATATCATGTTATATCTGACACTTTGGGCATACTAGATTTCGATTACGACCGCTACGTGTTTCACTCCTTTGCAACTAGTTTATGGTTTGGAATCGATCTTCCCTATGGAATGTGAGATTCCTTCTCTTAAATTAGTTGTAGAACTTATTCTGAACACTTCTAGTCTTGAATAATGCCACATTTGTTTGGAACATCTTGACGAGTAGCATCAAGATGTTGCCACAACTAATGAAGCTCATAAAAAGAGAGTGAAAGTCCAATATGATAAGGTTGTACGTCCTAGGTTTTCCTCTGAAGGTGACCTTGTCCTAGTGTATGACCAAGACAAAGACGCCTTGGGGGCATGTAAGTTTAAACCCATGTGGTAGGTTCCTTTTATCATTAAAAAGGTATTAAAAAAGGGAGCTTACAAATTGGTTGATTTTGACGGAAACGAACTGTCGGAGCCCAAAAATGGGCTCTATCTTAAAAAGTATTATGCCTAGCATTTGCTCGGTTGTAGATATTATATATATTTGTGCATATCTATTTAGATGTTTCATAGTGATATCGATATTTTTTATCTTCTTTGGCAGGTATCAATGGATGATTAGGATATCTAGGGTTCATTGATTGTGCTAGTCAAAATACCTGGAATTTGGCTTCCGCGACTTGGGTGATTTACTATCCATCTGTGAGTTGTTGGTTTCAAGAGTAATATGTATTAGCCCTGCTTCAAACAATGTTCCCAAATATACTGTTGTGGTTAATTTACTATTTGAATCAATATCTCTTGGTATTGATTCGTTAGTATTATACCTAGATTCACAATTGTTGGCTTCTCAGTTAAACAACATCTATCACATGAGAGATCCTTATTTATATTGCTAATTTCTAAGAGTGAATTTATTACAGATATCATTCAATTTTATGACATTTATTCATATTCCACGATCATAAAACTCATTTGTTGATTCCATAGATAATTGAGCATTAGATTGGCATATTAATCATTCATCACATTAAAAATAAAAGATAATCAAACATCATCTATATATATGATCATCACATCATGAAACCGTATGTATATAGATAGAAATTTTATGTTCAAAATATTACACAAAATCAAGACAAAATGTCCTACAAAATTAGGGCTTAAGCCCAATCATATCTATCAAAAATTTGGACATCTCTAATCTGTATCTATGGGTCCATCCCCAAATGTGCATCTTGGAAGAAGATGATGGCAGTAGCCACCCGTCAGAAGAGTCACACCCAATCTCATGGTACTCCTACCACGTGTCTCTGCATAGCCTCTGGTAGATCCTCTATCACTGTCATAGGTACCTGGTGATTCAACCTCTTCAAGTTCCTTTGTATGGTATGGAGGAGTCTCACAGTCTCATCTACGAAACTCTCCGCGTCTCTTCCACAATGCCTATGCCATTGCATTATTCATTCTAACCTCCATACCGTGATATGTTGCCTTAGGTTCGACCCCATTGCATTATGATTCTTAAAACCATTTTCACTCACCAACGTATAAAATCATGACACGATGGTAGAGCCTTCCTTTACATGAGCCTCCTAGTTAGATCCTCACTGACATATGTTGCCCATGTCTTTCTGTAAAATTAACGTTGCAATCACTTGGCCTCTGCAACGTGACACCTTTTACCCATGGAAAGAACATTCCTTTAAGTGTCATCGACCAGTTTCGTCACCTTGCATAGAACATAGGAATGTTCCGCTCACAAGAACTAGGTATCTGGACACTCGTTCTTGTACCATAGGCATTCTTTTATTCTTTTTCAGGATTTCCAAATATGGAAAAGACAAAAAAAAAAAAATTATACTCCAAAAAAGAGCAGGAACGGGACTTTACTTGCATAATTGATGATAGCAAGAGTCTGTTGTGTCGCCCTTGAAAAAAAACGCTCAAAACAAGTCTTTCCTCCATGGGGATGGGCTCTAGTTTGACTTAGGAGAGCCATAACATTGTTATTGAGTCAACACTCCTTCGCTTGGTTATCTCTTCCAATCATATGGATAGTTTTATGCCTCCTGCATGAAAAACTTATACAAAGTTATCATATGCTACCATACAGTCACATTTGAGTTGTGATTTTGTTCAAGGGAAGTAAACTTGAGTTGACCTTTCTGCGGTGTCTCTTAACTCATTTTTCAGTCGGCATACCTGGTCTGTCAAAGTTATGTTCAGTATCACACTAGCTATTTGGTCCTTTTCTCGTGTTGGTTGATAAGGTCTCCATTGACTTCTTGATGGCGGGTCTTCTCTTATCGACTTCAGCACATTGCTCTAAGAGTAGGCCTAGAGCCACACCCTAACCCTATTTCCATCATTGATAGGTGACCTTGTGCTTAGCATCAATTAATATCATGGGTCTTTGGCTGAGTTGTTTCCCTTGTGTTCGACATCAGCTTACATTATCACACATTTGGATTCATGCAGTACCTTGGTTTTCATTTGACCCTATTGGTGGATTCCTCACCTCTATGTCAACTTTCATTATTGGTTGGTTCAGAGGGTTTTTGTCATGTGCTAGCCACATCTTGTGTACACTGGAAATGTGCTTCAGTATGGTTAGTTCATATTTATTCATCTGATTCCTTCCACATTATTGGCCTGCAGGTTACACTGACGCTGGATTGGTGTAGGATGCCTTAATCCCTGCCTTCCAGCAAATATTTTCCCATCAACTCCAACTCATTTCTCTGGGAATAATATCTAGAGTTATTTTTTAGTACCTTAGGTTTTGTAGTCATTAGCGATAGACTCCTTTGCTATCGACAGTGAGAATACATCAACGTCTCTTGATTGATAGATTCTCTCAAGTGTTCGACTTCAACTCATTTATTCGCACTAGTTAGATTGTACTAGGGTACCTTAACTCTCATCATCATTATCGATGAGTTGTCTTGTGTTTGTTAATGGTATATGTTGGAGCGGGATCCCCCAAGAATAGTTTTGGGGCCCATATTTAAGTCAATTTTTTATAATATTATTGTAAAGACTCTGCATTTTGTGGTCACAGAGCGTGAAGGTGTTATTTGTCACAAAGGGTAGTTTGCCCTTAGTTTTGTAAAGTAAAGTCAGCTGTAAGAGATCTACCCATGGTTCACGGACCATGAGATTGTATGAAAAGAGCTAATCTCTAAGTAGTTAGAGGCATTGAAGAAGAAATAAAGTCATAGCTTTAGAGCAAGAAGTCTAAGTCTTGGGTTGTAGCGTAGGTAGAGGCTTTGCAGCTAAATGTGCAGAGGCCTAGGGTAGAAGTTTGCAGTTGAGTGTGTGGACCCCTGCAGCTATGTGCGCAGGGTGAACAGAGTCTGTAACACTTGGAAGATATTAATAAAAGGATTTATTCTTCAATTTCTGTGTATTTGTTCTGTTGATGGGTTTGGATATTTTTTGTATGAATTTCCTTTATTATGCTTCTAGGATACGTGAATGAATATAGTTACATTGAATAATTAAATGCAATTACGAATATCTGATTACACAGTGATAACTTTAAGTATTCGGAAAAATAAGAAAATCACTTAGGGTAATTGAGGAATCTGCATGGCGTGCTGCCATAACAGCGTGAAAATACCTGAGCCCCAGGTTAGAGCTACATGAAGGTCGATCGTATACTTTCGCGAAAGTATTGAAATCCAAAATAAAGGGTTTGTCTTACAATCCCTAGAGCGAGATCACCTACATGAAGGTAGGGATAGAAAAGATAAAATGACATCACAACCATCTCATGGTGAGAAAACTTGGTTCCATCATCCCCCCATATTGATTCGGGTGAGACTGCAACCCACACTTTGTGGGCTGATGTCGAAAGGGCTAGTGGTATAGGGATTTGTTTGGTTAATTAACGCTGAACCTGGGTCAGGCCCCCTCAAGCCAACAAATGGTTATGTTGCCAAGACCGGAATCTGCATAAGGGACGTGTGATGTCGTATCACTGGAATCCAACTAAGAAGGAGACTGGAGACTGGTTGGATAGAAAGATCCACGAATTCGTGGAACAAGAGAATAGAAAACCGCGACTAACAAAGGAATAGTGGTTGGACCTATACCTGTATACAGAGATCCACGAGATCTTTTTTAGCTCTTTCCCTATTGAGCTATACGAGTAGATCATGAAGCTAGGAAATAGCCAAGGAAGGTGGAAACTTGATGGTCCTATTGTGTGGACCCTAGAGCTAGTGCGAAGGTTGGAAGTATCGGAAGATAGGATTGCCCGCGCTGTCAATCATTGGCTCGATTGTGTCATAGGAAGATTTGTGACTGAATTCACGATTGACACCTCAGTAAGCTATAGCAAGACAAAGCGAAGCTTTTTCAAAGGACCGTGAGGTAAGTATGTAAAATCTATTGATACTTGGATTAAAATGTTTTTTGTGTGAAAAATCAGCTATGCAACTACCTTGATGTTCGGGACTATGTGAAGCAGAAAAACTTACAGGAATAAAGGAAAAAAGGGTCTGGAGTGTAGCCCCTTGATTTCACCTCCATGAAGTGATGAAGAAGGGATAGCGAAGGTTTCTCCGCGAAGTGTTATTCAATTAATAAGACAAGGATTCCTGCGAATACCATCTCCACCCACACCACCTCCAACTTCACCACCATCACCTCCAACTTCACCCGTACGAACTCCACCTCCACCACGGTTCAGAATGGCAAATACAATGAATTTTCCTTTATTCAAAGCCTTAGGAAATGAGGACCCGAACCAATTCTAGTTCGTTGTGAGGGTTTTATGGGAAGCTCAAGGTGTCAGAGATGATCATATAAAAAAGGTGACACTGGTTAGTGCTTTTCAAGATCACATGCTAACCTAGTATATTAAGTACTCTAACGATAACCCAAATGTTGGAGTAGAATACCTCCAAGAAGCACTAAATAGGGAATTTAGTAGGCCTAAATCTGAAGCGCAATCTATTGTGGGATTCATAGATATCGTGATGCAACCAAGCGAGACGCCTTGGGAGCTAGATTAGAGGCTGAAATGTACAATCCATGAAGCCAACATGAATTTGACAGATGGACAACATTGTGAGTGGTTTGTGGCTTCGCTACTACCACACTTAAGGAGTGTGTTTTCACAGCAGAAGATAACAACTTAGGAAAAGGGCTTGGAGATATTCATGAGACTACATGAGACTCTGATGCAAGATCCTAATCCAGGAGTTCACAAATCCATGCACAGCTAAAGAATTTGTGTCTTGAGATGCAAATTCTGAAGTAGGACAAGATAGTTCAACCAAAGGTATGCGAGGAGGTACGGTGATTGAAATGTAAGAGTCAGGGTCATGATGAAGACCATTGCTTGATCTTTGCAAATTACACTACAGGAGGAGGACCGATGCCTTTAAGGCGAGAAGCTCAAGTAGGACCTAGTGTGGGGCCTTCATTATGGTGTTCTATCTGTCGGGTAGCTGGGAAACATGCCACGGATAACTGTCACTTGCTATTGAAGTATGTATAAGCACCGCAACAGTTGTTCTGCAACTTTTTTTGGTTGGTAGGGCATGATGAGCGTACTTGCAAGAGCTATGAATTGGTTATGGATAGAACTCTCGCCTATAGGTTTCAGGCCGAAATGTGGCCCCTTGACCAGAATGCAGGGATGGCACGGATAGGATTCCAAGGGCACGGATGAGGTTGAGGCAGAGGAGGACCTGGTAGAAGTCGAGGACAGTTGATTTGCTATAATTGCAGAGGACCAGGACATTATGTTCGTGATTGCACTAATCTAACGCATCCGTCATGCAAGTATTGCACACTGTTTGATCATGAAACAGTAGACTGCCCTATGCTGATAGCTAGGATACATGACAAAGGGGCGCTACCACCTCCGCCAACTTAGAACTTGTAGATGACGAGGTCTGAGCCATGCGAGGAATATCCAAACATAAATATAGTGCTCAAGAGTGGAATCATGATAGGAGATGACAAGGGGAAATAGTTAAAAGACAGTACATGGGTTCACAAAGCCCCGAAAAAAGAGGTTGAGTTCGATTTGGAGTGTGCTCATGAAGCCTTCATGGAAGCTAAGAAGAGCTTCACTGAGGCCTACACCTCAAGAAGCAAGGATAAGCCTAAGCCGAAGATGGACCCCTCTATGCTCAAAAATTTCTTGGAAACGTGCATGAAGTTACTACACAACAGTAAGGCTATGAAAGGGTTACAAGAACTCATTAATAGATGCACTGGAACCATGCTAGGTGAGCCACGTGTAGTATGAAAGATTGGCAAGCATAAAACAAGGACGGAACGGGAGATGAGACTGACCACACACACAGGAGAGTATGAAATGGATCAGGTCCTTTTGGACCTGGGGTCAAATGCGAATGTCCTACCAAATCAGACTTGGGGTTGAATGGGTAGACCTGTGCTGCAATGGTCTCTGATTCAGCTAAGGATGGTGAATCAGCAGAAAATCATCCCCATGGGGCGGCTACAGGGGATGACTGTGGATATTGAGGGAGTGAGTGTGCTGGCTGATTTTGAAGTAATAGAGATAGTGGATGACATCAATCCCTATCCTATGCTCCTGGGAATTGACTGGGCTACTAATATGAATGGGGTAATCAATTTGAAGAAGCAAAAGATGATCTTTGAGAAAAAATCACTGTGCATAATAGTACCCCTCGATCCTGCTGAAGGATCACGCTATATTGAACCTGTCTGTGATTATGAGATTGATGATGACCTAGAATGTATTATAAGATAACATCACGAGACCAATATTGGGTGAATCCCACTGCAAATGGACAGATTACATGGTATTGCGAGAGTTCCTGCATTTCGAACTCCGATGAAGAAATATAATGCTGGCAGAATTGGTTACATGAAGAAAGTATGCTAAATTGCAACATGATGACCTGGTCACTATGCTTTGTGTCGTCAGAGGTAAGAAATCTACCTATTTATTATGGTCTGAATGAGGTAGATATCTTTTTAGATGCATTGGAAAGGGAGGTACTAGAAAAGCAGTGCTTCCAGGCCTTGGATTGGGCACTGCGCGATACGCCTGCAAGATGGTGGGGTACGCACAAGGGAAGCTTTAATGTTTGGCGCAAATGTAGGAGGATTATAAGAACACAATTTCGAAAGCCTATGATGTGACTAATAGAAAGTACGATGGGAAGAATGATCCGTGCATGCATTTGACCAAATGGATGCAGGCTTATGGAGAGAAGCCCCAACCTGAGTGGGTGCACCTATTCTGTCATACCCTAGATGTTATCCCAATGAATTGGTATATATAAACATAGCTCTACCATGGGACAAGCGAATGGGATATCCTGTGCGAAGGATTCATGATGATTCAATTTTGAGGACGAGTTTGACAGTATTGATGAAGTGCTACAAGAGGTGAAAGAAACTATCTCTAGGATACCGCAAGATCCTTTAGACCTGATTGAGCCTGAATGGGCTACTTAGCTAAGTTGCACGATCAAATGTTATAATGTAACTATTGAAGCAAAGGACAAGGATCCGTAAAAGATTAACATTCCAGAAATAGAAGGCCACCGTGAGGTTCAAGGACCGCAAATTGAGAACCCTGATATAATCGCATCGGTGAAAACGAAACAAGTGAACATTTGTACAAAGGTAGAACCCAAATTTTAGAAGATTGGAGACTACTGGGACGATGCAATGGTAGATAAGGTCGCTGAATTGCTCCGCGAATAGTGGGACTTATTCCCTACCAAGTTTATGGATCTGAAAGGAATAATCAGGGACCTAGGAATGATGAAGATCACGTAAAAGCCCGACGCGAAGCCAGTTAAGCAAAGGCCCTACTGTCCCAATCCAAAATACAAGGAGAAGGTTCGCTTAAAGCTAGACAAGATGCTAGCAGCAAGCATCATTGAGCCTATGGAAGAATCTAATTAGGTAAGCTCAATGGTGGTGCAAGAGAAGAAGCAAAAGGATGAGATAAGGATATGCGCGGATCTCAGAAAACTAAATGACGCTTGTGTGCATGATCCTTTCCCGACTCCATTCACAGATGAAGTGTTGGACAATGTAGGCGACCAGGAAGCATATTCCTTCACTGATGGGTTCTCTGGGTACCACCAAATCAAAATCACGCCGGAGGATGGGAGCAAGACAACTTTCGCAACTGAGTGGGGTCGTTTTCAATACACTGTAATGTTGTTTGGATTGAAGAATGTGCCTGCAATATTTTCACGCGTGGTTGTTGTGGCATTCAAGAAATCTATTCATAAGTTCCTAGAGGTATATTTTGATGACTGGACTATATTTGGGTTGGTTAAGCTCCATGTAGCAAGCTTGCACCTAATGCTAGATACCTGTCAAAGATACCAAATCGTGCTCAATCTCAAGAAGTGTATGCTTTGCATTCCTTTTGCAACCTATTGGGGCATGCGGTTTGCAAAGTAGGACTAATGGTAGACCCCGCAAATATTGCGGTTATATTGAACTTGGAAGTGTCGAGGAGTGTGAAACAGTTGTGCACTACTCTGGGACATACAAGATATTAAAAAAAGTTTATCAAAAGCTATGCCCAGATCACTACGCTTATGGAAAAATTGTTGAAGAAGGATCTCACATTCTGCTGGAAGGATGAATGTAAGAAAACCTTGGATATATTGAAAGAAAATATGGTTACCACGCCGATTCTAGTCTTCCCGGACTGGAAGAAAGGGTTTCATGTACATGTTGATGCATCATGTATAGCGTTGGGGGCAGTACCAACACAAGCTGGCAGAGAAGGCTTGGACCATCCTATCGCATTCGCAAGCCACAAATTATCCAAAGCAGAAAAGAACTATTCCACCATTGAACGCGAGGGGCTAGCTATGGTGTATGAACTCCAAAAGTATTGGCACTACTTGCTAGGAGGCCATTTTAAGATGTATATGGATCACTCCACGTTCAAGTACCTGGTCAATAAGCTTGTGTTGGGGGGTGAATCTATAGATGGCTCTTATTGTTCCAAGAGTACGATTTTGAAGTTGTGAATCCTTGATGATTGAACGCGAAACCAGACCATCTATCATGCATCGAAACAGGGGAGGAACCTACTAACTTGGAAGGAGGATTGTCTGACGTGCAACTCTTTTCAATGTGTGTCACAGATGATAATTTTGAGGAAATAATACACTTCTTAACAATTGGAACTACACCAAAAGGATACTCTATCCAACAAAAGAAGGAATTAGTGTTGTGCATGGCAGATTTCTCTATCATTGCTAGGAATCTATACAAGATGGGGACTGATGAGATGTTGCGACGGTATGTCCCTAAGTTCGAATGAAGCAGCATCCTTACAGATGCTCATGGGGGCGTTGCGGAAGGACATTATGCAGGGAGGGAAACTACTCAAAAGATTCTAAGCACAGGGTTGTGGTGGCCAACCCGTCATCTGGATTCAAAAGCATATTGCAAGTATGTGATGTATGTCATAGAATGGGCATGCCATTGTAGAGGGATGAAATGCCTTTGAATCCACAAATGACGTTGCAACCCTTCGAGAAGTGGGTAATAGATTTTGTAGGACCCATTTAGCCACAAGGGAAGACAAGAACAAGGTAGATTATCATTGCATCGGAGTATTTGACTCGTTGGGTGGAAGCGCAGCCAGTGAAGGATTCCACGGGCACGATACTCGTGAAGTTCCTATTTGAGAATGTACTGACGTGATTTGGATGTCCAAGGATCTTAATGAGTGATCGTGGTACACACTTCCTGCATGAGACGATCAGCGCACTCACGGAGGAATTTTAGGTATATTACCAGAAGAGAACACCTTATCACCCACAGGCTAATGAGATAGTGGAGGCATTCAACAAAGTGCATGAAATCATGCTAACCAAGGTTTGCAATGCTCAACGAAGTGATTGGGACCTACGCATGCATGTAGTATTGTGGGATTATCAAACGACATGCAAGAAGTTGATGGGACAAAACCCTTTTAGGCTTGTCTATGGTGTGGAAGCCATAATGCCTATGGAATACATCGTGCCAATTCTGCTCATAGTAATGCTCACAGGTATGATGGATCATGGAGCCCTGGAAGAGAGTCTTGCACAACTGGATGAGCTCGAAGAAGAAAGATTTTGGCTGGATTTCACCAGCAGGTCCAAAATCAACATGAAAAGGCATGGCATGATCGACACATCAAGCTGTGCACATTTAAGGTAAATGATTTGGTTTTGTTGTATGATAGTAAGTTTGATAAATTTCGAGGAAAATTCAGGATGCACTGGTTAGGGCCTTATGTTATTAAGGAGATTATTGACAGAGGAGCAGTATAACTGCTCAAGTTAAATGGAGAACCCTTCCAAGGAAAGGTGAATGGTAGTCACTTGAAGCCATACACCGTTAGTCCAACCATGTGAATAAATGAAAGTAGCATAGTCTTAGCTCTCTAGGCATCTGAAAGGAGGCATGGGACTATAAACTACACTACCCAAGTTGGGGAGTTGTGCAATTGGAAGATGGTGCAAAGCAAGGACGTGTCATTGGGTCCATGACAACGCAAAGGGAGTTGAGCTACCTAGGTGTTATAGACATATTTGGGCACTGCAACCCCGATCATATATGTCCATAAACCAAGGGCTTCTAAGTCCCTAAAAGTGTTGTTTCACACCCTAAAGGAACAAGGTCAGCTGATTACATCATCTCCTAGAAGTTCTGCATGGAAAACTGCTTAGAACTAGTCAAAATTGGACCATACAAACTTCTCAGCTAAGGGTGCGATGCATCTCACCTGCCACATGCAAAAAGTGCGATGCATACTGAAAAGCCCTTCTGTAAGGTGAGATGGGTGAGAGTAGACAAATGGTAGAAAAAGTTTGAAAGGTGGATGATCATGGAATCTTACAGAAACTTCTCCTGTGACACTTGCCTCTCTGAATTCACCCAAGGATGAGTAAGAGATCATCAATCTCCAAGTGGAACCAAGAACTATTAGAGAGGACACTAATCAAAATCCCAGAAGCTGACTCACCCCCTTGCAAATCTATAAATGGATCCCTCATCCTAGAGATCCAAAGGTTGGAATTTTGTATCTTGTAAGGAAATGTTGTTGGTTTCCTGGTGGAACATCATAGTGTTGGGTGATCTAAGCTTTTCATGAGGTGAAGAAGGGCTTTCATGCTGGGAGGATGATGTGTTAGGTAAACTTGACTCAGGATAGAGTCAAAAGTTGACGAGGTTAAATAGTGATGGTTTTGGGGCACATGGTATTGTGCACCCATGGTATTCTGCCCGTGGTATTATATGTAATGGAGCCTATAAAAGGCTGGAAGGACTTCATTGTAATTCATGGCCTGGAGGTGAGCGGTGAAGGCTCACTTGGCCGGATTGGCCAGGGTTTTGGCCAAGGATAATGAAATTTCATTATGATTGGGTTTTTCCCCGGATTTGGGGTTTTCCTGGATAAACATGTGTATTTATGTGTTTATGGTTGCTGCTCGTTATTTCTTATATTTATTCCTCTCAGTAATTATTTATGTTGTGCAGTAAATTCTTAACAATTGGTATCAGAGCCAGATATTGGCTTCAAAGGGATTCTTTGATGCCAAGGGTTTATAGGGTCTGATGAGATCAATGCAGCCTTTTATAGATCTGGGATATATATATCTGAAAAAGGTGGATTTGCTCAAATGTGATCCAGAAAAGGGTTGCTGGTGCCGTGGCTGTGTTTTTGGGTTTTCCTGATCTGGAGATCTAGATCAAAAGCCATAGATCATTAATCAAGTTGCAGCTAAACCCCAATAGGATTGTATTGTTTTTTTTTGGTTTGGTGTGGATCAGATCGGATCCATCGATAAAAATATCATTGTGCTGTTGGGAAAGTGGCAACATGCAGTTATTGTTATGCCTTGGTTAAGAATCGTATGGATCCAGTGGAGAAATGCCTGCGAGACACCAAGATGGACAAAAGCCAAACCAAAACAAAGACGAGAAAGGTCGCTCTGGTGGATTCCTGTTCTGAGCAAACAACGCGCCTTGGCTGAAGCATTCAATGCTTTGTAGATCTGAGGAGTGGAAGTCGTTCTTGCGGAATTCTACGATGATGACCAGAATTTTATAGATGACCTAAATGGTGAGATTCGAAGGTAGAGGCCAAAGCTAGGGAAACTGTGGAGAGTGGCAGCTCGACAATGGCTGCAGGTGGTGGAGCGGAGAGTTTCCAAACCCCCCGAGAGGCAGTGGCGGTCGGGAAGCTGAGGGATCGTTTCAGCAGAGGTGGAGCTTGTGCGGCCTCAGGATGGGGTGCCGATGTTCTAAATTCACGCTGTGCTGGTGGCCACGCCACGCAAAGTCTTCAACTTTAGAAACTTCCGACATCAGCGAGAATGGACGTCGGAACGAGACTGGTTCGTTGCCCGCTTATAGAGAATTCTCGCTCGACCAGCTTAGGGTCGCTACGAACGGTTTCAGCTCCGAGAACATAGTTTCCGAGCACGGGGAAAAGGCTCCCAACGTGGTTTACAAAGGGAGGCTCGAGAGCAACCGTCCGATTGCAGTTAAGCAGTTTCAGAAAACAGCTTGGCCCGTTGCATGGCAGTTTCTGGAGGAAGCAAGAACTGTGGGTCAACTTCGCCATGAGAGATTGGTGAATTTAATAGGATGCTGTTGCGATGGTGATGAGCGTTTGCTTGTGGCTGAATATATGCCAAATGACACTCTAGCAAAGCATCTCTTCCATTGGGAGGTGCAGCCTATGCAGTGGGAAATGCGCTTAAGGGTTGCACTTCACTTGGCACAAGCATTAGAATATTGTAGCAGCAAAGGCAGAGCTCTCTATCATGACCTGATGCATGCTTGGGGACTAGATTCCCTAAGCAGGTGTGTGCGGATCTGCAAATTCCAGTATCTGGATCTGTGGACTGTGGGAGCACTTATTTTTCAGGGATGATGATGATAAAATGAGCAAATCATATTGAGAGAGGATGGGTCAGAATAGCAACAACAATAAAAAATAAAATAAAATTAATGAAGTCAAAATTATTGCATGTAAATGGGCATATTACTGTAAGACCTGGTAAGGCATG
>APFE030879324.1:0-45939 GCA_000404065.3 Pinus taeda
TGACTGTCTACTTTTCTTGTTCATGCTCATTATTTATGGTATTGGTATGCAAAAATAATTCAAAGTATAAATAAGAAATATTTGGTAAAAGAATTAGATAATACTGATTCACCCCCCCTCTCAGTATTATTGTAAACAGAGTATCAAGTAAGGTCACAAGGCATAGTTTGGAGGGAGTTCATGACTAGAAACCAATTTAATGAACAGGTTAATGAAGTGCAGGATAAAGTAGAGCAAGAAAACAGAGGAATGATGAGTTCACCCTTGTATCCCAAGACTAGAGCTAAACAGCAAAGTAACATAGCCATACAGGAAAATGAAGTGTATATTATGTCTGTTCCTAGGAGATTTAGGAATAAAAGTCCCATTGACACAGAAAAGGAAGTAGACACATATTCCACAAGAAAACAGGTAGAGAATGACATTGCACAGGATGTATTTGAGAAAGATTCTTATTATGATGATGCAGCAACAGCATCATTAATCAAAACCACACAAGATTTTGAAAAAGAAATAAATTTGGGAAGAATCAGGGCATTAACTAACCAACTAGAAATTAGTAAAATCATGGAAAAACAGTTGAAAGAGGAAAACAAGGCAAGTAAGAAGGATAATACTAGATTGGTCAAGGCAAATGAAAGGTTAAATGAAGAGCTAGGGAGATTAAAATGGAAGAATGATCTACTTTCTAAACAGGCATTTAAATGGTTAAAAGAAAAGAATATGTGGCAGGCCAAGTATGAGAAGCAGAAGGTAAAGGCAGCTTTGTTCAGGGAAGGACATGGGCAAGGTTTGGATTGTTTGGTCAGGGCAGCACAATAGGAATCATCTACAGGAACCGCATCTACTACAGAGAAAGGAAGATCAAAGAGGAATAAGCAAGCATGGGGACATGCTTGATAATCAGCAAGGGGGAGATGTTGGCCCTCGATTTTGGTCTTGTTTTTGCTCTAAGAAACTTACTAATCCATCTATTTTCCATCCATTTTTCACTTTATCCATCCCATTTTGATGTATTTCATGTCCATTCAGGTATTTAATTTTAATTTTTCAAATTCTAAAGTTTTTATGAAAATTTGGTTTTAAGTGCAAAAATTGACAGATTCAGAAATTCCCATAATAGCTATATGGTTGAGATGGTTGTAGGACACTTGGGCATGAATTGGATGCATGGATGGACAGCTTGGGAACTAGGAATAAGCTAGCTATGCTTAGTTCAAACAGAACAAGCTTTAGTAGGCCCATTTAGTGCTAGTCCATCATGATGGGTCATTCAGAAATCCCATAGAAATAGGGTAGTCTTGAGACTCTATGGGATTGACCATATCTCTTGGGATAGGATTGATGAATTCGACTTATATAGATGGATAAGAGTAGATGGGTTTGTTGGAATGATTATAGATCAGTTTGTTTCATGAGACTTCTATTTAAAAGCCAAAACTTTGATGGCTTATGTATTGACTTTTTATAATTTCATGCTAAGACACTTTTGGATTGAAGAGCTAATTTGAAGACTTGTTCTATTACTATTTTGCTGTTCAATGATATGGATGTGTGACTAAATTTGAGCTTCTAATATCACTCTTCAAAGTGTGCAAATCAAGGGTGGAGGGCCCCCATTCCAAGCTAAGTACACTTCCTTGTTTAAACTAGTTTTATTTCCTGTAATCTGGTTATTGTAGAACTAGTTTCCATGCTTTATTTCAGATTGATTTATGGTTAATGTATGGTGATTGATTTCATTAGATCTTAGCTTATTCATCATTTTATTAAGCTGGAAAAATAAAGTGTTCAAGTTGAGCACTCCTTCTGTTAACTTGGTGAATTGTAACTAGTTTCCTTTGATTGCATGCAAGTAGTTTTCTTATGTATCTTTGGCATTAAGGTGAATGAATTATAATGAAACATATCAAGTGTCTCTAAAGTTAGGAGCCTTCTTTCATTAATGATTTATCCATCTTAAGTTATTAGTTTCAATCTCTGATTCATTAAGTAGTAATTGAGGTAGAATTGGACTTCTTAAGTTAAGAACCATTTCAACTTTTCCTCTTTTCAAACCAATTGAATTGGAGTTGTAATATGTATTTCTTTAGCTTTTGAAAAACTTATCTTTCAAGGTTTGATTACATCTGATATTCACATATAGTCAACTTGCCTCTAAGTATTACCAACCCGGATCGATAAGGAATATTTGTGTTAATTTCGGTAAACAAATTAGCTCAACAGTAGCTGCAGTCATAAAGAAACTTGCAATAAATATTGATGGTAGTCTCTTTTGGTGTCCATGTCCACCTCATGCCAGGAAATAGTGCTAGGGACAAATTGCATCTAGTAAATATGCCGACATGTAGAATCTCGCTTGCTCATCCCTAGGTGGATTCCAGGCATTGGTCACATGGACTTTCAACTTATGATCCAACAATTCCAACCAGTTGAATGGCCTTCCATCATTGACCAACTCGTCCAATATAAGTACCCAACCTTCAAGAAAGGTCTCGGTGCTCTCTTGACTGTATACTCGGCATGCAAAGATGATGAAGAACTAGTAGGCCTTCTTGATTGACTTGGTCTTATAAACATGATTTGGTGTCTCTATGAACTTTGATGACTCTTTCACCTAGTGCTTGACTATATCTCTTGTGTTCACCTGGATGTGGGTGGCATAGAAAAGTGTGTCCATGTGCCTGGTCAGCTGAGGTAAATGATACATATTATGATGTTTCTCTACCCTTATGGTGGAAAGTTCTATCCCACTAGCACTACTCAATGTCATAATTTCTAGATATGTGTGTGAGACAATCGAGCTGATAATGCCTGCACATAGGAAGTTGGGGTACGTGCATGCAACCTTGTAAAATCCTGATTGTTGGATAATGATATAAACCTATCAGTCATCTAATTCCTCCTTGAGGTCTTCTGCAAAAATATCCTTGATCTACTACCATGTCAACTTCATGCCCTTCTTAATGAGAAACTTAGTGTCTACATAAATTGGTAAGTTAACCGACACTTACACAACTACCTCCTGAGTACTTCTCTCCACAGTTTCCTTTGACAAAGCTCTCTAGGAATCCATGTTAACTATAACTTCTAGGGAGGTGCTCAACCATTGTTGTACCCGGAGACATAGAGGACACTCATGGCATGTAAATGACAACATAAAACCCAAATCACTTAAAGACAAGATCAAGCAACAAACTGGGTAAATTCTAGGAGGGATTGCACAGTCCTGGTTCAAAGAGGGGACTAAATGCATGCTAGAAATGAGCATTGCACATTCGTAGTAGTTAGTGAGGGAGACTTGTTGACGGGAACTACGTAATGTGAAGTTCAATTTGGGTGCAGGCTAAGAGACACTGTGCCTTGTGCAATCTCAATGGCCAAGATTAGGAGGCTGGCTCCTGGAACTGTGCAGTGTGCAATTGGAGCCATGCCAAGGTAGGATCCCTACAATTAAAGAAGCCAAAGTTGCGGCCTTGATCTCTTGAAATGTGCAGTGCATGCAAGAGAAGGTGAGATGTGGGCAAGGGAAGCAGGGAAAATTTTACGGGCTAATATTCACAAGTGAGCTAATTTTTTACTCTTTCTATAAAAAAAAGATTCGCCAATTTCCATCTTTTCTAAAAATGATTCCCCCAAATTTTATAGTATAAAATTATTTTACCTTGAAAATTGCCAATATTTTATGTAGTCAAATATAAAATAATTAGAAATCTAAATAGTTTTATAAAAATATCATCAAACATTTTACAATTTGCATATTAGGGACTAGCATGATTCACCAAGGTTTCTAATCTCTAAGATAAACTCACATCCTTAAAACTTTCCCTGAAGGGAAGCCCAGATTTTCCTAAGAGGAGTGTTCAATCAAGAAGATATGAAGGATGCTAAGATGTTGGGTGCATATATGATTGAATGATGATGCATGAAAGTAAAAATAGTGCAGGAACCAATTAAACTAAGGGAACACAAAGCATGTTGAGAGAGTCACTGTCACAATGATCGTTAGTGCAAAAACTTGTTAATGCATGCAACATTAGGGAAAGGCAACAAGAAACTTAAAAAGACACTTCTACAAGCTAAATCAAGTTAAAACCCCAATGGTCATTCAAGAAAATAAGTGAAACAACAATTTCACAATCTTAAGAGGCAAAAGCGACAAAAAAAGCAGCAAAAGACTAGAAAAGCGAGACTTACCGAGAAAAGCTACCATGCATCTCCCAAAGAGATTATGCAATTATGGAAAGGATTGGGAAACTCACCAGTGCATGCAGTGAACAACTTCTGAGCAAGAGGCTTTTGTGAAATTTCTTGGCTTAGTGGTTGTGGGCTGCCTCTCAAGATTTGTGTAATTTCCCAGTTGAAGGTTGGTTATCAACTGGGTCTACAAAAGTTTGGAGATGAAGGCTCATTGTCACTTGAACTGCGCAATTCCCAAGAGCAAGGCTGGTTTCCCTACAGGATCACACAATTCTCTAACGAAAGCCTAAAACTGAGTGGAAACCTAGTGAAGAGATCGTCTTATGGGTTAGCCAGCAAATGCATTAAACAAACACAAGCCATGATGCAAATAAGAGGTTCAATCAAAGAACAAGTACCTAGGTCAGTTCATGTTGAGCTATTATAATTTAGGAGGGACGCTCCAAAATGAAGCATAAGGAAAAATCTTGGAGGGTGTTTGTAGCCGCTACAACATTGGCGACACACTGGTATAAATCTAACTCTCTGTATGGACCTTGTCTCATATAAAGTGAGTCTAACTCTTCTGGATGTATTGTTTGATTCTTCAATTATCATAGCTTCTTCACTAGCTTGAGTTAAATATGTAATCCGTACCATTCTCTTTATCGACAACACACATATCAAGCCAAGTCAAACTGAATTGTTTCGATTGGGGTTGATGGGTATACAAATGCACAAGTAATATAGATTGTTAGAGTTTTAGTTTAATCTCTGGTGTTGCTCCACTACCAACAGGCCTAAACAGTACCCCGATGGAATCACTTCAGGAACACAAGCATTGCTCCATTGCTAGCGAGCCTAGACATTACCCCAACATAGTTACTTTCTTCACCTCTCTATAGAGGAAACCTTTCTATTCTTTCACCTTTATTCTATTTTTCTTCATTTTTTATTTTTCAAAGAACTGTGCATAAGCACTTATTTGTTTCATGAGGTAGAAGAGGGATCCCGACTTATTAAGAGCAGAAGAGGTTGTCCCTTCAGAGAAAGATGTTTATATATACCTTTGACATACTTGTTAACGGTTCCCCCGTCTCCTTTCTTTACTTGATTGAGTTGACAAGGGTTAACCAAATATAGAAAACCAATTGGAGTAGGTGGTACTAGTTAAGAGTGCAAGCATCGTGGTTTCAACATGAGTCTCTTTAAAAGGGATGTATTTTCCATCACAGTATCATTTAATAAAATAAACAAAATATTATCATAAAGAGAGGGAATAGACAGATAACCAAGTGTTGATATTTGATCCAAATTGGATCCTAGAACACTCTCTAAGTTTTCATGAACTCCTTAAAGATCATGCCAAAGTTTCAAAGTCTTATGAAAATCAAGCTTATCAAAGATATCCTCATAACAGTTACAATTTGTGATCAGCGTGGAGTAATGAGGACCCTCGGTCAAGCGCGCATACTGTCGACCCATGGTAACGTGTGCTGTCATGAAATAGTAAAACCAAAGGCCATTTTGGGAAACGGGAGTAGTTTCTGATATGTGATTAGTGACAAATCACTAATCACATATTGCAGGGAAAAGCCCTCATAGAAGGAAAGACTGCAAGCGCCCAGACCCAAAGAATCATAAAATGTAACGGACATCGCTCTGATTCTGTCAGAAGCGGGGTCCCACAAAAACTGACAGAATATCAGAGGGCCTTCGAGTTGTAAGTGGTTTCGGCCGAGTTCTACCCGATGCCACACATCGATCACCATGCATCTCGACGGGGAGAGAGAAAACCACTCACATCGGACAGGTAAACATCATGCGATTTAGCCACCTGATATGAATGATGATTGTAGGATCTGGGGCTCCCAAATCAATGGCAGAGATGTGTTCCGATTAACAACCAGATTTGACGAGGTTAACAAACAGAGTTATATAGGATTTGAAGTCCGATATGGATGATGCGTTGGCAGAAGATTGTGTTTCACATGCATTCTTGGAGTTAATGGTAAAATGGTCATTTCGAGTAGGTCCAAGAGAACTGACTCCCATCTATTATGGAATAGGTGGCCACCTCCCTGTGAGGTGTTATACAGTGACTTATGGTGCGAGATAGAGGGATTCGAATGGACAGAGGTAGGGGACCTAGGAAGCCAGGAAGCGAAAACGAACAGTTAGAAAGCAGATTGGCTTTAAAGCCACAAAGCTGACAGAAAGAGAAGCAAGCAGTAAGTTAGAGCAGAGAACAGAGAGAAGAAGTCGATCTGACTTGCACAAGCAAAGGCAGCATCGAGACAGAGACAAAGAGAGTTAGAGAGTTTGTCTACTCTAGGAAATGCTTGAGAGGTTCAAGCGAACTCCTCTATATGCCTGTCATGTATTGAGTCTCAGATTGGACTCATACCATTGTGACCAATAGAGGTCAAGTTTCAGTAAGGAGAGTCTTGTATTCCAGAGACTTGGAGGATCTAAGTACAATGTTGTTGATTTATATCTGTTAAGTGAGACTCAGATTGAGCTCACTATTGTAAAAAATCTACTTTGAAAACAAATAGAGAGGCCACCACTGAAGGCTGGACCAGGAGACGTAGCCTAGGAGGATTGGGTGAACTCCTTCTTAAACTTGTTGCGTTTATATGTTTTCCTATTGTGTTTTCTTTAATTGCTTCAACGTTTGTGTATTTCGCAATCTTATCTATCCATTGCATAAAATAACACAGACACATCCATGCACATGAGTCTGTAATACCTTATTAATTGTCTTAGATCAATTTCGGATCTAGTGGTATCAGAGCTCTAGGTTACTAAGGTTAGACAAGCTTGTGCTGGATTTTGTTGTTGAATGCTAAATAGGACAAAGCTCAAATTAGGAGAAGGAGAATTGGTTGAAGCTAACCCAGAAATTGGAAGAGTCTATCCTAAGAGGAAAATGGCAGAAGAAAGTCCCTTGGAATCAGACTCCCAGTTCATGGATAGTTTCATAGCCATGAGAGCCATGGTAGAGGAAATATATAAAGAATTTAAGAAAGGTAGAGATGAAGATTCATCAAACTCCAAACAAGATAAAGCAGTAGAAGAATCTCTCCTCCATGACCATTCTAAAGGGAAAGGGAAAGAAGAAAAGCTTCCCATAGCTCCTAGTAGCCCTGAAAATAAAAAGAAAACATCTTTAATTAAATTAGATGTTAAATTTGATTTTTCAATATATGATGGAGAGTTGAATGCCAAGAAGCTGGATAATTGGATTAGACCGATTGATGTATATTTCAGGGTGCAGAGCATTGATTCAAACAAAAGTAAGATTCAGCTGACGAGTTGACATGAAGAAGCATGGTAAAATCCTTTCTGTCTGGAGTGAATTTGTTTCTGCAATTAAAAAGCAATTCTATCCACTAGCTTATATGTAGCAAGCCATGATGAGTTGGCAAACTCTTCGACAATTAAAAGGGAAAAGTGTACAAGGCTACACCCAAGAATTTAGAAAAAGAGCTTTCATTCTAGGAATTTCTTTAGACTCACCTGAAAATCTACTGAAGTATATAGGTGGTCTACATAGCTATTTAAACCAAACCATTCTCATGTTTAATGCCACTAGCATAGATGAGGTATTTGTTCAGGCTACACATCTAGAGGCGAGAGGCAAGAATGCAAACCCAGAAATTGGGGGATCATCAAAACCCACTACAAGCAAGAATAAGGAAAAGAGAAAGTAGAAATGGAAAGAGAGGAAGACAAATGTTGTACAAAAGACCAAACCTTCATGCACTCATTGCAAGAAGGATGGGCATGATGATGAACACTATTGGATTCTACATCCGGAGCTGAGACCCAAGAAGTTTAACGGAAAAAAGAAGAAGACTGTTGCAGCTATTCAAAAAGATTTGGGGTCAGACTCAGGAGATGATACAACAATCATAGCCACAGGTATAAAATGTAAAAATTCTGAAGCATCTACTACTAATTCTGCACAATCTACTGATAATGAAGAAAATGGGAGGAAAAGCCATGAGCTTTTTCATATTCAAGTTATTTCCAAGCATCAAAAGATTGATACTTTGTTTGATAGTGGGTCACAAGTAAATTTAATTTCTGAAGCAATTGTAAAGAAGATGGGATTACTAACCACACCTCACAAGAAGCCATACCCATTAGGTTGGTTATGTGATAAAGTAAAGCTACAAGTGACTAGACAATGTAAACATAGGTTCTCTTTTGGGTCAACATTTTTAGATGAGGTTGAGTTAGATATAGTTCCTTTGGATATATGTGGAATTGTTTTAGGAAGTCCTTACTTGTATGATAGAAAAGCCATTTTCTATCGAGTTGAAAACAAGTATCAACTCATTAAAGATGGAATTGAATATATTGTAAGAGCTCATAAACTCAAGAATAATTATACTCTCATAAACACAGGGCAGATGAAAAGAATTGGAAATTCATGCAAACAATTTTTACTTGTGGTTGTAAAGGAAAAGAAACCTGATAAAACGAATATATTTGAGGGCTGTAATACTAAGCAACAAGTTGATTTAGCAAAAGTTGTTTCAGAATATGATATACTATTTCAAGAAGTGAAAAGTCTGCCACCCCAAAAGGAAATAGTACATGATATTAATTTGCAGCAAGATGATCCATTGCCTAACATCGGAATGTATTGGTTGTCTGCTTTAGAGAATGCATAAATCAAGAAGCAGGTACAAGAGCTACTCGAGAAAGGGTTCATAAGACCTAGCACATCACCATGTGGATCTCCAATTGCCTTGGTGAGAAAGAAATATGGCTCATGGAGAATGTGCATTGACTACCGAGCTCTGAATAAGATAATGATAAAAAATCATTATCCCCTTCCTCGCATAGATGATCTATTGGATTAGTTGAAAGAAGTTGTTTACTTTTCCAAGCTGGACTTGCATAGTGGCTACCATTATGTCAGAGTTACAGAGCAAAATGCATGGAAGACTGCTTTCAAAACAAGGCAGGGATTGTATGAGTGGTTAGTTATGCCTTTTGGCTTACCTAATGCTCTTGCTACTTTCATGAGAGTAATGAATGATGTACTCAGACCTTTTATTGATGATTTTGTCACTGTATATTTAGATGACATTCTTATATTTAGTAAAACATGGGAAGAACATTTGAAGCATCCAAAGTAGACTCTATATGTTCTGAAAAGAGAAAATCTCTATGTTAAGCTATCAAAATGTGAATTTGGCAAAACATCTTTGAATTATTTGGGTCATATTATAGGGGGTGGTGAATTGAAGATAGATCCCTCTAAGGTTTCAGTCATTGTAAATTGGCCTAAACCCAAATCTGCTATAGAAGTTAGAAGCTTCCTAGGAGCCACACAGTATTGGAGAAAGTTTATTGCTAACTTTTCATTGATTGCAACTCCATTACATGCTTTAACAGGATTGAACAAGGTGTTTCAGTGGGGAGGCAAATAGTAGAAATCCTTCGACACCTGAAAAGAAAAGATTAGCACAACACCAATACTAGCACTGCCCGATCTTCAAAGACCCTTTGAGATTGAAACAGATGCCAGTGACTTTGCCATGGGAGAAGTGTTGATGTAGCACGATAACCCCATATGTTATCATTATGAGACATTTAATTTTGTAGTAGTTAATTACCCCACATATGATAAAGAATTGTATGCATTAGTACAAAGTGTGAAAAAGTGGAAACATTATTTAATGGGTAGGGAGATAGTTATACATACTAATCATCAACCACTTCAATATTTACACTCACAAACAAAGTTGTAGCAATCAAGACACTATAGGTGGATGGGTTTCTACAACAGTTTCATCTTGTCATCAGATATAAAAAGGGCATACATAATAAAGTTGTAGATATGTTGTCCAGACCAATCATAAATGCATCTACTATACTTAAGCATAACTCTGTATTGAATGAAAGCTACATTGAATAGTATGCTCAAGATATAGATTTTAAAGATGTATATGCAACTTTAATTCAAGGCAAGCAAGTAGAAGAATTGGATTATCATGTTAAGGACCAACTCGTGTATCATTTTGGAAAGCTATGCATTCCCCAAACTGAAAGAGTAAAGATAATTCGAGAAGCACACACTTCTCTAACATCAGATCACCTTGGTGTAAGTAAACCAGTTGCACAGCTGCAAAGATTTTGTTATTGGAAAAAAATGAATGAAATCGTTTCTGGATATGTAAGAGGGTGTAGCATGTGTGCTAAAAGCAAGCCCAACAATAGAAAACTAGGTTTGTACACTCCACTACTAGTTCCTTTTCATCCTTGGGAAAGTGTTTCCATGGAATTTTTTGGTGGATTTCCTAAATCTAGAAAAGGTCATGACTATTTATATGTTATTGTGGATAGGTTCAGCAAAATGTTTATTTTAATACCCTGTAACAAATAGATTACAACTAAACAAAAAAAAAAAATGTTCTTTCAGCATATATGGGTTCATTTTGGATTACCCACTTACATTGTATCTGATCTAGATTCCCGACTTGTTGTGAAGTTTTGGTTGAGTCTGTGGGAATTGATGGACACCAGACTGAAGAAGAGCACAACCTTTCATCCACAAATAGATGGCCAAATAGAAGTGGTCAACAGGACAGTGATCCAGTTTCTTAGAGGCTATTGCAGCAAGCATCCCAAGCTTTGGGATGAACATCTATGTTATGTGCAACATGCTTACAACCGAGATAAACATTCTTCTACATAGATATCTCCTTTTGAGACCTGTTTTGGTTTCACACCAAGGTCTCCCTTGGATTTTGTCTTTGGTAAAGACATAGTGGTTGACGGACACAGTGATGTGGATAAGGCAACCAAGTTCATTGAACAAATCCAAGAAATTCACCAGGCAGTACAGGAACAGCTGGAAAAGAGCCAAACCAGGTACAAGGCAAGGCATGATAAGCATCAGATAGAGCATAGTTTCCAAGTTGGTGATCAAGTCTGACTATATATCAGCAATGAAAGAATGCAAGGTGAAGGTAAGAAGTTGAAGCCAATAAGGTATGGACATTTCAGGATACTTGAGAAAATTGCTGAGAATGTTGTTTTCCTTGATTTGCTAGCTTACATGCATATCTATTGGGTAGTTAATGCAGAAAGCTTGAGACTATTTGAACCTTCATTGATTGAAGATCCCAAAGAGCAGAGTCAATTGCCTTCTATTGATGATATGTTACCTGAATATCTCAATGAATTGCAGGAAGATACAGTTCTAGACAGGAAGGTGAAAACTATGCGAAGAGGGGATGTTGAGTACCTCAGGATTGGACTCAAAGGTTCAAAACCAAGCAGTGTGAAATGGATAGAAATTGGGCAAGTGAGGAATCTATAGGCTCACTTGATTGATGCTTAAAAGAAACCAACTTTTGGTGGTCCAAAATATTTTTCAGTGGGAAGGCTGTGATCCAAATTGGATCCTAGAACACTCTCTAAGTTTTCATAAACTCCTTAAAGATCATGCCAAAGTTTCAAAGTCTTATGAGGATCAAGCTTATCAGATATATCCTCATAACAGTTGCAATTTGTGATTAGCACTGAGCAATGAGGACCTTCAGTCAAGCGTGCATACTGCCGCCGCATGGTAACGCACGTTGTCACAAATTAGCAAAACTAGAGGCTATTTTGAGAAATGGGGGTAGTTTTCGATATGCGCAGGGCAAACCCCTCAAAGAAGGAAAGGCCACAAGCACTCAGACCCGAAAAATCATAAAATGTAATGGACATCGCTTCGATTTCGTCAGAAGTGGGGTCACACAAAAACTAGCAGAATATCAAAGGGGCTTCGAACGGTAAGCGGTTTCGGCTGAGTTTGGCCCGATGCGACACAACAATCACCACACGTCTTGGCAGGGAAAGAGAAAACCGCTCACATTGGATGGGTAACCATCATGTGACTTAGCCGCTCAATATGAACAATGACCGTAGGATTTGGGGCTCCCAATGGATGAGTCATGACCGATGGAGATGAGTTCCAATGGATGACTGGATTTGATGAGGTTAACAGATAGAGTTGTATAGGATTTGATGTCCAATATGGACGATGGCAGAAGATTGTGTTTGGTGGGCATTCTTGGAGTTAACGGTAAAATGGTCATTTTGAGCATGTCCAAGAGAACTAACTCCCATCCATTACAGAATAGGTGGCCACCTCCCTGTGAAGCATTATATAGCGATTGATGATGTGGGACAGAGGGATTCGAATGGACAAAGGTAGGGGAACCAGAAAGCTGGGAAGCGGAAACGAATAGTAAGAAAGTAGATTGGCTTTAAAGCCAGAAAACTGATATAGAGAGAAGAAAGTAGTAAGTTAGAGTAGAGAACAGAGAGAAGAAGTCGAGCTGACCTGCAGAAGAAAGGGCAGCATCGAGACAGAGACAGAGAGAGTGAGAGAGTCTGTGTACTCTAGAAAAGGCTTGAGAGGTTCAAGCGAACTCCTCTTTATATGCCTGTCATGTATTGAGTCTCAGATTGGACTCATACCATTCTGACCAATAGAGGTCAAGTTTCAGTTAGGAGAGTCTGCGTACTCTAGAGACTTCGGGGATCCAAGTATAGTCTTGTTGATTTATATCTATTAAGTGGGACTCAGATTGAGCTCACTGTTGTAAAAACTCTGCTTTGAAAACATAATAGAGAGGCCACAATTGAAGGCTAGACCAGGAGACGTAGCCCAGGAGGATTGGGTGAACTCCTTATTAAACTTGTTGTGTTTATATGTTTGCCATTGTGTTTTCTTTAACTACTTCAGTGTCTGTGTATTTCGCAATATTATCGATTTGTTGCATAAAATAACACAAACACATCCATTCACATGAGTTTGTAATACCTTATTAATTGTCTTAGATCAATTTCGGCTCGATATTTGTACAAGTTCCTCTTTGATTTCACCATTCTTGTCTCAAGAAGCCAAGCACGGTTTCATATGAAAACTATCCTATGGGTGCATAAGCAAACAAGCCAAGGATAGAAGCAAGACAAAATGAAAACATGGAAGACAAAAAAAGAAAGAAAACACTACTCGTACTCCTAATCTAAGGAAAGCATGGGCCAACTCACGAGAAATGATATTTCCAATGTAGCCACCAGCTCATTGGCTAACCCATGTAGGCAGAAACATGATTGACAAGAAAGGTATTAAAGCATATGAACAAGAAAGAAAGATAAAACAATGCAAATGAGAATGTTCAAAGCTTGAATGCATCCATAAAAAAGTAAATCTTAAAAGAACATGAATGGCACTTTGCAGATGTATCATGGTGTCCTGTTACATTATGCATGGAAGACAAGCATGTACACACCTTCGAACATGACAAACACGCCGATATGAAGAAAGAAGAATTTTTTTGCTTGCTAAAATTGCTTGCTACGTATTACTCATCCAATGCACGAGCAATAGGATTGTGTGATTCTGGTGGAGGATACGAAATGGATTAATCTTCAATGTGAACAAGAGAGTGATAAGGAGGTTGGAGAGATTGAACAAGTTTATGATTGGAAGTAGAAATAACCTGAAGGCTACAAGAACATGACATAACCATCAGCTCAGGATGAAGTGCCTTGACAACTTTAGGGGTTTCCACTTCATCAGGAGATTGATCATCAAGGACCGGTGGCTTGGAAAGATCAACAACAGGGGAATTAGAATCGTGATCAGATGAGCAAGTGAAAATATCACAACCACCATGATCAAAAAATTGCAGATGAACAATAGCATCCTCATGATCTGGTGAATCATAAAGAGGGGCAATGAAAAACAATAATCTCCACCCTCTATGTTTTCAAAAATGAAAGATGAGAGATCGGTTGGACCGAGGAAGAAAGATTTTTCCTCTCCCTAATTGAATGAAAGACTAACATCCCACGTGTTCTATGAATGATCGGAAGTGGAAACATCCAGAGATGATTTTTCACAAGATGGAGAAGAAATGGAAGAGTTCTGGAATATTTCAGGATAAATAGGACGAGGTACGAATGAAAGGAGGTCATCAGTCACCATTGGTTCCTATTTAGGCTCCAACAGATACTCATAAACAATAATAGTGTAGGTTGTTTTTTCAACAAAAACTTCATCCACAAGTTGATCCTCATGAACATGACAAGTAGAATCTAGAACAGATGAAAACAACACACCAAAATCCAGTGGATCAAAGAAAGAAAAGGACAAAGGCTAAGCATATGAGACCATGTGACATCCATCAGGCTTGTAGTCCAAATCTGTGCAAAAATCCAGAGCAGGCGGGGTAGGAGAACATGGTGATAGATCAGTAGGTGTGTTTACAACTTCTCCCACCTTGTTCTGCAGAGCTAGAGCTACATGATGAGAAAAAGATAGATGGTCACTTGGGAAAACAACTTGATTAGTATCAGTTTCCAAAGCTCTAACACTGAGGTATGTTTGGAGATAGTTAGAAGTTTCTAACTTGTGTCAATTCTCATAAATGTGAACAATATATTGAAATCTTCCCTCCAAAAATTTGTAGTCAACTTCATCTTCAGGAAATTCATAACAGCAATGGACAAAACTATTGTGAAAATTCTCAAAAGATTCTATAGGATATTTTCACAATTTTAAAATTTTTCGATTGAGTGCTTTATGGTTATAGAAACAAAATCATGAAATAATTCTTTAAGCATGTCATTGTAACCGTATATAGAGGCTTCATGAAATGAGCAATACCATTACTTAACACTCCCTTCAAACATGAATGGAAAAAACCCACAAGTGATGTCATCCAAGGGGACATCATGCTTATCAAAAAAGCCACTAAATGCAATTGTGTGCCTGAATAGGGGTGTTCCATTATTGCCATGGAATTTTTATTTGGGAAAGTCATCTATAACATCGATTGACACATTGAAATCAACACCGTGAGAAAAAAATGCAAGGGTTTTGATTTGGACATAAGTCATGAATGATATGCATAAATTCAAAACAAACTTCAAGGGATGAATTTATCATCTAATCCTCCTTCTAGCATTAGAAATGTTGACGGTACTAGACCCACCAACATTCAGGGGATCTTTCCAGTAAGAAGTCACAACTAGACCTCAAACCGTTTGGAGTAGGAGTCCTAATAGTGGGTGTTAATGTAATTCCTTGACCGCAGTAGCATGCAGAGATAAGTATGATAATTTTGGCCTGAAGCAAGTGTGTGACATTGCAAAAATTCAAGAGAAATGCATGGGTGTTCTAACACATGGATGGGTAAAGGAAGAGTGTCCCTTAGAAGCCTGTAATAGTATGCATCTCAAAAGGAACATATGAGTGGAATGATATAACAAGCTAAGATGTGGAATAGTCCAAAAATTAAAGTGATGGGTTAATCCAACAACATGCATTCAACAAGATTCATACAACTACATACAGAGTAGTTCATCAACAAATGCGTAAGTTAAACAACATACATTGCTAAAGCAACTAGAATATTCAAACTACAATAAAAACATATGCATGAAAGTGTGTTGGCTCTATTATTATTTATTATAAGTGAAAAGTCCATCCATGCATAAACTATTGATAGCCACTAGACCCAATAGTGGAACATTATGGTCTAGAGAACCTGCTCCTCGATATAAGTTGGTGTGCCCTACGCGGTGGAGAAGCCAAGGCTCGTCACAATACTCCCAAGCCTTTTCTAAGCCTAAGCCTGGTCAAAAGCTTGGCTCCTAAAATCCTATTCTAAGAGTTATGAGGTTCTATTTATAACAAAGGGTAGGGTGACCCTTGAAATTCCCCTTTGTGACTCTTTGGCTACTATCATGAATCTTCAACTTATTTACAAATAACTCATTACATAATATGATGGCCTTTCATATTCCACTAATGACACTTGGAATTTCACTTACAACATATTTAAAAATAATATTACATTTTCCACATGTACCCATGTGAGACAAAATAGGCTAGAGACAGCCTAAGAAGACAAAACACTATGACTCCGAAGTCTGGGGAAAGACCAACTCAACAACCTCCACTTGGTGCTTCTCGGTCACGTACTCATGACAAGCTTGATACTATGAAAAGATTTCCCCAAACTTCGTAATGGTTTCTTTTTGATAGCAGACTCCTGCCCCCATAACATCTAGGTATATGCTCTTTGAAACTATATCCAACTCATCTTGAAGCCTGTGCAGCATGTTGTTGACCATGACGAGACTATCAATGTACTTTTGCATGTTATGTGGGCTGAGCTCCAAGTCATCCTTGGTGTCCTCTTTCTTTAGGTTCTCCATTAAACTATCAATCTCTAGCCGGAATTGGTTCTTGTGTTTATCCTCTGTGAAGGAACCGATTGAAGGGATCCTATGCGTTCTCACCATAACATCCAAATTCTTGTACAAACGTGCATATGAGGCTTGTATGTTGGTGATGAATGTGGCGAGATTATCATACTTATTTACCAACATCCATACCTTTTCTTTCTCTGGCTCTACATAAGACTTCATCATCTTTGGCAAGTGAAGCGGGGCCCCTTCGTACTGCGTTTTCCACTCTAGCACATGGATGATGGTAGCATGTATGTCCCTCAGAGTTTGAACAAAATTTTTTCTCTACTGCTAAGCAATGCACATGGAAAACTACTTTATGTAGCGTGACAAATCTGTCATAGAGCTTGCACATGGTAGTCTCAACAATTAATACCTCATCAAGTATCTCTTTCCTCATATCTCACATTGTAGAAACTGCACCCTTCTCTCTATGTTGTTCTGTCTCTTTCTAGCGCGTCTGTAAGTTATTTTCCATTTGTTCATTCTTGGCCAACAAGAATTTAGCATTCGAGCTCATTGCTCTTGCGTAGACCAAGGTGGCATGGGCAATGGAATTTGGATGTTATCTAACATCTGAAACTATCACCATTTCCTTCATTAACTCAGGTGACATGTGATCATCCAAAAAGTGTTTCATCTGTGCCTATACAATCTTATTTTGCAACTCATTGAATGAAAGATTATACACATCCATACCCAGATCATCGTTAAGGAGAACAACATCTCTTTTCTCTCTCAATCTTAGTTTGTTGATTTGTGTAGCTTGGGAGGTACTCCAAGCTCTAGAATTCAAGGTTTGGAGGGAAAAGTGCTACAAGGGTCACTTGTGGGTTTGGAACCTAAGCATGGGATTTCATAACCTCCAGGATTTGGCTCAAAACCATGATGGATTTGAACATCATAAAACTTGAGGTAATAGAAATTGGAGAGCCTATTTTAATGCTCCAAACATATCTCAAATTAGAGTGCTAAAAATGAAGTTATAAAGTTTTGAAGTGGACAAGTAATTATTGGTATTCATGTCATGTAGGCTTGAAGTAAAATTGTCCAATAGATGTGTCATTTCATGAATTCGTGGAGCCACTTTATTGGTGTATAAATAAGCGGTGACTTAATGTCATTTAAGCATCCAAAAGTTAAATACAAGAGCTCGTTGAAGGTAAAGAAGAACTTGGTCAAAGGAGAAGAAGGTTTCGTTGAGGACATAACAAAGACGCAAGGACAATGAGCCAGTTGGGGATTCTTTTAGGGCTCATTAAAGGGTATCGAGGCTGTTGTTAAAGGGCCGAGGAGTTGGCTTAAGGGCCAAGCTTCAATAGAGGATAACGTAGGTCTATTGGACAACAAACGACATAAGGGAACTGTATTTTGAGTGCGTTGTAGGCGACAACGTGTGACTGTGGTAGGCTGCAGGCCTACACATCAAAATAGGGACAACGTATAGAGGTTGTGGGGAATAATTATGCCCAGAAAAATAGTATATATGCGAAGGAATTTTCCTTACTAGGGACGTAGAGAATAAGCATTGTTTGGATGCTTGATTAGGCCTTTTACATTGTGCCTCTAATGCCCTAACCAGTCATTGTCATAATAGTAGTATTAGATACTTGGAGCAACATTTGTGTCTTATGTTGGGTCAAATATTTGACTTGTTTTGGATCAATTTCTCTAGAATCCTATGTGAGCCAAGTGTTGGGGTTGCCTTCGATGTGAAGGAACTCCAACTAGGAGTAGATCTTGCAGTGATTTGATTGGAGGGAAGTGTGTTGACTAGCCAAAGTAGCCCTATATGAACATACAAGAAGGAAGTTGTTTGGTGTGTGATTGGGTGAAGTTTGCAGCCTATGAGTAGTTATTTGATGAATTAAAAAGGCTACTAGAAGGATGTTTGGAGCTTGGGAATCAAGCCTACCCAGAAAGAAGATTGGATGAGCCTGTGTACACGCTACAGAGGTGACTTCTACCGGTGTTAGATTCTCAGTGTGTAGTGGAATTGGTGGACTAAGACACTACTAGAGAGAAATATGAAGTGAAGGATCGACAAGACAAGATATGACATAGAAGCTGCAATGATGCTTGCCATTGTATCTTGTATACCATAGACTGTTCTATTATTCAGATTTGGCTTAATATAGCGAAGTTTGGGTTGTACATTATTGTACAATATTTGTTAAAAATTTTGTATACTGGTGTATATTGATTTAATTCTTTATATTTCCACTATGAAATGTAGTTTATGGTTGAGATTCTTGGTTTGTTAAATTCAGTGATTTTAATACTCTAAGATAGACCCAAGGTCATGGAAATTCAACATGGTTCTAATAGTGGAGGTGGAGGAGACTGAGAGGTGACCTCAGGTGCTCTTAGCATGAGTTCAGTGTTTTCATTATGTGGCTCATCCCCCAACTCCATGTTTGTCACTTCAATCAGTTCATCAATCTGGTGAGAAAGCTCTTGATACTGCATCTGTTCAACCACTTCTTCAACTATCAGCTATTCTGACTCCTCAACTTGTATGGGAATTTTTTTATCTCTCATCACACCTTTCCTTTCTTCTTCCTCCCATTTCTTCTTTTCTTCTCTTCCCCTCCTTCTCAGATCCTATTCTTCCTTCAAATTCTTCTCTGTTTCATGCAACTTCAATTCTTCTTCCTCTAGCCCTTTCTTTTCTTTCTTCCTTCACTCTTCTCTCTTTAGTTGATTTTCCCTCTTTACCTATGCTTCCAAAGTTTCTGTCTCAGTGCTAGGATATTCTCTCATATTGTAGCTTTATGCATCCTCTAGGTTCTCAGCAATCTTACTCTTACCTTTGTCTTGCACCATATTGCATCTTATTGTTGTTATTGTTGTTGCTTTCTACACTGTTGTTGGTTGCAGAGAAGCCTTCTAAGCTATTCCTATACGGACTGGCTCATGGAGCTTGGAGTCATTGTAATAGTATCTCCAAGGGTCCTCCTCATTCCAACTAAGTTTCTTGTGGATCCATAGATATCACACGATTGTGCAGTGGTTCTTGCAAATTTCATGGGGGTCATATGGATTGAAGCCTTTCGTTCAGAACTCAAACTTCAATATCTCCTTAGCTTCGACATCAACATCTTTCAAGCTCTTAATTTCATATAATCCAATCCACAAAGGAAGAGTGGGCCATGGTGCGCTATTATTCCTGTGTAGTCTTGATGATAACCCTGTGGAGAGGTGATATGAGACCTCTTGCATGACAAGTGTTTCCATGGCATACCTTGGTAGAACATGCAAATCATTCTCTCCAGTAGAAATTCTAATGAAGGTGCCAACGGGTGAGCCATACCAATCTGCAATATTAAGTATCGCCTCCATCTCTTCTTGGGACATCCAATGTGGATCCCACTCAAAGATGAACTTGTACAAAAATATGATGAAATGGTCATTTAGCCTTGCCATCACTCCTCAGTAGTTGTAGTCAGAAAGAAAATTGCAATAAATATTGTTGGCAATCGCTTTTGGTGTCTATGTCTAGCTCATGTCGGGAAACTAGTGTTAGGCACAAATTTCATCTAGAAACCATGTGAACATGTAGAATCTCACTTACTCATCCTTTGGTGGATTCTGGGCATTGGCTACATGGACTTTTAGCTTATGAGCCAACAAATATAACCACTTGAATGGGCTTCCATCACTCACCAAGTGGTCCAATACAACTACCCACCCTTCAGGAAAGGTCTCGATGCTCTCTTGACTATATACTCAACATGCAAAGATTATCAAGACCTGGTAGGCCTTCCTGAGTTACTTGGACTTATAAACATGATTGCGTTTTATCTAAACTTTGATGACTCTTTCACCCAATGCTTGAATATATCTCTCATGTTCACCTAGTTGTGGGTGGCATAGAAAAGTGTGTCCATGCACCTCACCAGCTGAGGTAAATGATACATCTGATGATAGTCCTTTTCCCTAAAAGTAGCAAATTCTATCCCACTGGAGCTACTCAATGTCATAGTTCTTGGATCTATGTGTGAGACAATCTAGCTAATAATGTCTGCACATGGAAAGGTGGGGTACCTACATGAAACCTTGTAAAAACCTGACTACTAGATACTGATATAAACCTATAGGTCCTCTAAGTCCTCCTTGAAGTCCTTTGTAAAGATATCCTTTATCTCATGCCATGTCAACTCCATGCCCTTCTCAATAATAAATTGAGTGTCTGTATAAACTGGAAATTTAACTGACACCTCTTCAATTGCTTCCCTAGTGCTACTCTTGATAGTTACCTTTAATGCAAATTTCTTAGAAGCCATGTTAACAGTAAAATCTAGGGAAATGCAAAACCATTGTTGTACCTGGAGACAAAGAGGACACTCACGGTATGAAAATATTATCTTAAAACCTAAATAACTTCAAGACATGATCAAGCAACAAACTAGGAAAATAATGGGAGCGATTTCGCACTCCTGGTTCACAAAGGTGACTGGCTTCCTACTGGAACTGCGTGTTGCGCAATCCCAAAAGTCAGGGAGGGAGGCTTGCTGACTCGAACTATGTAATGCGCAGTTTAGTCTAGGCACAGACCTGAAGACACTCCACATTATGCAGTCTCAGTGGCCACCACTCAGAGGTTGACTCCTAGAACTGTGTAGTGTATAGTTGGAGGATGTTGAAGGAAACCTAAGCACAATTCTGGAAGCCAAGGTTGGGGGCTTGATCTCCTGGAATGTGCAGTGCATGCAAGGGAAGGTGAGATCTGGGCAAGGATGGTGAGATGTTGGGTGTGGATTTGATTAAGCAATGATGCATGTAAGTAAAACAAATGCAGGAAAAAATCAAACTGAAGGACCATGAAGTATTCAGAGAGATTCGTCGTAACGACGACTGTTAGTGCAAAAAATGGGTATTTTATGTGGAACTAGGGAAAGGAAATGAGATATTTAAAACAATGCTTCTACAAGCTATATCAAGTTATAATGATAGCAATATTTCAACAAAAAATGTGAAACAACACTCTCACAAGCTAAAAAACAAAAGCAACAAAAAAATCCACAAAACAATAGAAATGCAAGACTTACCCGGAAAATGATGGCGATCACGCTGGATTTTCCTTCATATCCTCAGGAACGCTAAAGCTCCAAGATGAAATGTGAAAATGAGATCTAGCGTCATCGATTAAATAGATTTAGCCAATTTAGGGTTTATGACGCAAAGGCCAAAAATTAAGGAAAAGGTTGCACTTGGTGGAAGTTTCCAAAATAACTCAGCTGTCTCCTTGGGGATGCTAAAAATTGGATCACTATTTTCTAGGGATGCTTTCTCACTTTTTTCTTTTCACACAGTTTTGTGAAGGATTGGGCAACTCACTGGGTCATGCACTGAGCAGCTTCTGAGCAAGAAGATTTTGCGCAATTTCTAGGTTGAGAGCCTTTGGGCTACCTCTCAGACTCTGCGCAATTTCCTAGCTAAATGCTAGTTGTCAAATGGATTTGCCTAATTTATGACTTGAAGAATCATTGTCAACTTGAACTACACAATTCCTGAGTGCAAGGCTAGTTTCCCTCAAGGATTGTGCAGTTCTCTAAGCCAAGCCCGGAACTAGGTGAAAACTAGGTGAAGAGCTCGACTTGTGGGTTAGCCAAAAGATGCAGTAAAAAACATAAGCCGTGATGAAAATATGAGGCTCAATCAAAGCAAAAGTACCTAGGTCAGTGCTAGATGAGCTACTGTAATTTATAAGGGAGGGTCTGAAATGAAGCATAGAAATGTTTTTGGAGGGTGGTCGTAGCCACTATAATAGATTCCTTACACATGTTCATGTTAGTTTTCTTAGTTTCTTCACTTTTAATTCTTTACTATGGTTATTTTTATGAGTTTCCTACTTAGACATCATCATATGATTTCTTATATGGATGTCATTATGTTAAACAAAAGGTATGATATAATAACAAATTAAAAGACCTCGAATTTTATTACCTTCGTTATAGTGCCATGAGTTAAATAATTTTCCTTTAGATAAATGTCATTATCTCTTCATAAGTTGTAGCACTAGAGATCTAGAAATTTCTAGCAAGTTCTTATTGAAAACCATTCTTAACACTTTCCATCTTCTCACTTTTTTTTTCTCTCTTATAGTTATAATATCATATGTTATACATTAAGTTTTATCTGCATTAGTCCCATAACTAGAGCATCACCTTGTGATTTGTAAATTTTCATTGATACTCCAATGATATTTGATCATAATAGATTTGTGAAAAGAAACAAAAAAATATATTATGAAGGGTTAATTCTTTTTAGAATAAAAAGTTGCTATGATTATTTTGTTGCTTAGGCATGTTGTAGATAATATGTGGACAATAGGGAAGAAATGGATACAATCATTCACAAACCATAACAAGAACCAAGTTATGATTTGGGAAACCATTAAGGGAGAAAACCTACTCGGAAGGTGATGTTTATATACTCTCTTTAATCTTGAACCAAAATGATGCAAGTAGAAAGGAGAAGGAACTCTCTATGGTCTTGCTACAAATGATGCAAGTACAAAGGAGAAGTCACCCTCTATGGAGTTTCCTAAGTTACATAACCCTTGGCCTACTGTAGAACACAAACCCCCTCTTTTGTTCTCTCCCTCTATTAAAAAATAGATACTCTACTCTAGTATGGAAAAAATGCAAGAAAATAGAGTGGAATTTGTTTTCCTCCTAGTGGACTGAGTATAATGCAACTTGATAGCCAACTAGATGTTAAGTTTACTCCTTTAATTCTTAACCAAAGTTACAACTATAACTCTTCTAGAGTATTATTCATAATTCCCACATGGATTTCCCATTTTGCATGAGTAATGAGGGCTAATGTGGCATCCTCTTGAATTATGGTGGTCAACAATGATAGGTCAACTTTTAGGAAGCATAACCCCCCAGTCCACGGATCTCACTTAGAAATCCCACGAAAATGTAAAGTAAATTTGTGTGAATGGTCCCATGTTAAAATCCTTGTGATTTTGACCCATTTTTTTGTTCTCGAGGAAGAGTTTCTCACCTAGGAGGTTATAGTGGTAGTGTCCAAAATCAACCCCATGTCACATAAGTATGAGGAAGGCCTAGTTGTTGATTCCCATTAAGAAAAAAGATAAAAAAAATTCAAGAAGGATAAATTTTGCATCCAAAATATAATTGATGTGATTCTTGCATCATTGGAATGGTATTTGCTATATGGTTCCACATTTAATATATAATTTTTTATCCCCCAGAAAGACCATTTAAGGCCTCAACCTAGCATCGAAAGGTTTTATATGTGATTCACTAAACTAGGTCCCACTAGTAAATCTACTTCTTTGAAATGATTCCTCCAATTGTTCCATTCAAAAAGTATTGACATGGATGAAAAATACATTAATGACACATTACCAATCATACCTCCCCATTTTGGAATGTTTTTGGTCCTGAAAATCTCTTACTAAATGATTTGAGGAATTTTTCTTTTACCTTTTCTCTAGAGTACCAATTTATCCTTATCTGGAAGCTATCCTTTCAACCAAATATTTCAAAGCTCCTATTGTACCTATATGTTGTTCCATGCATCTTCTACAAAATTTTGTCCTCTATCGAATCTTCTTGATCATCTGCAACTAATTCCACTATGGAATGTATCACGCTCACATTTTCTTGATCCAACATGGAAGACTCATAGAATTTGAGAATTCGACATTATAATGAGTAAATATCTCTGTATGTTGGTATATTTTGTCTATGGGAATTGTCTTCGAACTTTTGTAATATTTTGAGAAGACCATATCAGAGACCAATGATTTTCCTATGAGGACCATATAGCCTCTCCTTGTTTAATTGTAACCATACTTTGTCTCCCACTTTTAATGACTTATCTATCCTATGTTGATGACTCCACAACTTGCATTTTTCTTGACACTTCCTTTGTGCCTTCGATACCTATAAATTTGTATTCCTAATATTATCAAAAAATATTCTTATCCTTAAGAAATCCCTTATGAGATCTTCCCCCACTCATCCTTTCTTACCATATCCATAATCTAAAGGTCAAGAAGGATGATATCTAAAACAAGTATCAAATTGTGAGTAACTAGTTGAAGTGCAGACTTCTCTATTATCAGAGTATTATATGTATACTAAATTTTCACCATGGGTCTTTAGATGCTTTTGATTGTAAATCCTCAGGAAATGTAACAAATTATTCTTGACTACCTATATTTTCCCATCTATCTCTAGGTGGAATGGAAATTTGTATACCTCTTTAATTTTATGTCCATATTATCCAACATTGTATCCCAAGATACATTGAGAAATATGGTACTCCCATATAAAACCATGACCCTTGGTATCCCAAAGTGCACCCAAATATATTCAAGGAATAATTTTGTAGCTTCTTCCCCCCTAACTACCCTTTTACAGGGGATAAGAGTACACATATTACTAGACTTGTCAACCACCAAAAAGAGTCATGTCCTTCATAGTAGTTGATAAACCTCCAACAAAGGCCATGAAAATTATCTCCCAAGGCTGTGTGGGTATAGGTAATGGGATGATATAGACTATGAATCTTGTCATTGGACTTGTTGATACAACAATATATACATCGTCTAATGGACATAGCTACCTCTTCATGCATCTCAGGCTAGTACACATACCTCTACAAACATTTAGTTGTCTTCCTAACACAAAATTTCCCTACAGCCTTGGAGGGTGAGCCTATTTAATTAGTTGTAATTACTCACCTTTGGGAACATATTTATTCAATCCTAAAAATTAAACTCTTATGGAGATGATAGTAAATTTTTTATCACCATTTTCCACATGAATTTGGCCCTATAGCTATCAGTACACCTCCATGAAGTCATCATCCTCGATACATTCCTATTTCTATGCATTATTGGTGAAATATTACATGTGCATCAGAGTTTCCAAAGATGTGATTTTTGATGCAGGTTTCCTTGAAATCATGTCAACCAAAATGTTTATGCCACCCTTCCTGTTCTTAATCAATAAATGAAAGTGTTGTAAGAATCTCATCCACTTATAATGCCCAATTTTTTGTAACTTACTTTGGGCCTATAGGTACTGTAACGAATAGTGATATTTGTTGACGATAGTTGCTTTTCCCATTAGATATGTTTACACTTTTTAATAGTTATACCAAAGCATAGAGTTTGTTGTCATAGGTGGGGTATTTGAGATTCACACGATGAAATATAATAGTAGAATCTAAACCTACCTCTTTGCATTAGGACTACTATGTGTTGAATCTGTGCTTACTAATTCCATGCCATGTTGGTGATCTATGGTCAAATAATTTGCAATTAACGTCTGGTGTGTTCCTATTTGAGTATGTCTAAGATGGTTTTAGCTCACTAATCCTTATTTTGTCATGATTCTCCTTATTATTGTTGTTGCATCCTTATATGCTATTATGCAGGTTATTAAGCATGGGTTGGCCTCATTCCCAGAATCCATTAATTTTTGTATTGCTCTTGCTTTAATGACTCTACATTCAATAGCCACGAGTGAAGCCAACATGACAGCAACAGAGCCTACATACCGAATGGAGCTCCTATCCAAAATGGTGTGAGGTCTAATTGGTACTTCACACTAGGGAGAGACACTAGCTATTGGTGGGACTTCCAGCACCATGAACAGAATGCCAAGGATCGGGACTAATGTGCTAGTTATGATGCCTTTTCATTTAGACCCTTTCGCTAGTAGAAATGCTAACATATTATTCAGGTTCTTCCTATAGCTCCATACATACTTGCAATGGTACTACAAAGGTTTTCTTTTCCACATTTAAATATAAGGATATTAAGCCAGAGCTAGGGACCTACTAAAAATAAATTAATTGTATGGCCTGTGCCATCTTTGCGAAGGGTTTCCCTTCAACCGTTGACTTTAAACCTTTGCGCAATCCCTTACTAACATTGGTATATATATATATATATATATATATTATATCTATATATTAATTTATATATATATATATATATTATATATATATATATCATTTGATACAAGCTAATTCCTCCTAAGCTTCACCACACTCATACTAGCATTCACACATACAGATGTATTTATATATACTTATATCTAGAAATATCTCTTGTGGTTTACTACTACATTCCTAGATATATTATTTACATCATTTTTATATAGGGACTTACTCTTCAAGCTTACGAGATGGACAAAGGAATTTGACCATCTCTTAGAAATTGCACCAGAGATCAAGACTAATGTAATTTACATTCCTTAGCATTAACACATGGATTTACCATTAATTAGGAATACAAAATCATAAACATTCCATATTCCTATAGGTTATCACATTCTACGCATTCATAATGGATTTAAATAACAAAATAATCATACATATAAATTCACTTGCACATAGAGAAATAAGCACTTATCATATGATGGAGAACCTAGGAACTGAGATTGGGACTTAGAATCTCCAAGCAACCTTAGATAGCCATGCACTGTAAGCTTTCTTGCAACCAATCCACCCCGAGCTAGATTTTAGAGCTTGAGTAGGTGGTTTAGACTAGAGCTCTTGACCATTACTCACATATGGTGAGAAAATCCCATTTTCCTAGGTGTTCTCAACAACTCCCAAATGTTCCAACATAAAGGCATTTCATTTATTCAACAACAATACAATGGATTGATGCAAGCATAGAGAGTCACCATTCAGTCACAGGAGGCAATGTTTATACTATAATGGGAATGTTCATCACCTGGACAAGCTAGTATATGAGCACAAAGATAATCTCTTCAGGTAGTTTAGCAGTGAGTGCAAGCACCAATGTCACTACACTCAATGGTTCATCATCTCCAAAAGTACTTGGGTGTCTCTCTCATGACCAATAGGTCCATCAATCAGAAAACTTCCTATAGGATTCAATGGACTTAAGGTAAGCCACTCTTAGTGGGTTCATTAGTTCTTAGGAAAACCACTTCTTAGTGATTCTTAACAAGAAACCCTTTCTGGGTTCATTAGTTGGCTACCGTGAAAGAGATAGCTCCAACCTTTCCATAGTTCTATGTATGTGTTTTCTTTTCTTTTCTCATTCCTCTCATGATGAATTCTCTTCCCTTATGGAACACTCCTCTCAAGTTGGGTTCTCCCCTAAATGAATGAATCCTCTTTCTCGTGGTCCCCTTTTAGTTTTTTTTCTTTGAACGTCAAGATTTGATAGTCAATTTTGCCATTTTGACACATTGGTTTTCCTTGCACAAAATCCATTTCATTTGTTGTAACACGCCATGTCCCCCTCTTGTTGTGTGTTCTTCTCAAAGTGAGTCTACTCAAAATGCAATCCACACCCAAAATTAAATCCTTGTCCTCTTTTGCATGTGAATTTTTCTGAGCATGGTTTTCTTCCTCTCTTTTCCAGTTGTATTTATATTAGAGTAAGCACATTTAAGGAATACTAGTCAAACTCAATGATCACTATTAAAGCAACCAAACTTCCTTAGGTGTATCCCTCCCCAATATCTAAAATATGTATCCCAATTTCTTAGCCATTTTTAGTTATAGCATAAATATTTTAAATATTTAGAGTAGGGGGGAATTATCTAGGGGCCATCACATAAGACTCATAATCATGTCTTGTTCATCAATTACCTCATATATTTCCAATTGTTTATTATATGGATTTATAGGGGGGAGAGGATTAGAGGTGTCCAATTTAGATTCTTTCCTTTTGCATTATCACTGCCACTATGTACACCTTAGAATCGTTATGCCCACATTACTAAATGGTTTATACACTCTTAGCTAGGTAGCACATGTTTTTCAATTTGTTGTGAAATCACTAATACTAAAAATCATGATCCCAACCCATCATCACACCCCAAAACCATGGAAAGATAGTCCACGAAGGTATTACATCATCATCGGTAAATATTCCCAAGAGCACTAAATTCAGGAAACTAGAGATAAATCTAAGAATCATAATAATTAAGGGATAATGGAATGGGATTGGCATCACGATAAGGCTCATTAGGTGGGAGTACTCGTTAGATAATCCTTTCTCTATATCTATGATTTTGTAGACTAAGTTAGGGATCTTTGAAGGAAACAATGTCATGGACTTCCTATTCTCCTGTAATCCTAATCCAACTTCCATAAATAGAGACTCAACAATAGATTTAATAGTAGGAAACAAAAATAGAAAAAAGCATATAGAGGATCATAGAGATATTTAGTAACAAAAAAAAAATAAGACCTTACACGATAAAGGACACAATTAACCGTACTTATGATTATTATATAATGGAATTTGAATGTCGTTTGTTTTTCAATAATGTGAATGAAATGGTTAAATTTTTTATTGAATAACACAAATTTCATTGTTATTTTATCTTCCTTATTGAATTGCTTTATCTCATTTATTATTTTTTTCCTTCGTTGTAGGGTAGAAAAATCGCCAACATCAAAATCTATTGAAGTAGATTGCAAAGATGGAAAAGGTAATGTGAAGTGCAAGAGATGTCATGTGGGTTATGCTGAAAGGGATGAACGAACTATGTATGAAAGGATGAACATATATTTTGTATGCTTCCAAATTTTACCATTTGGTCTACTTTAGATTTGAAATCACTTATGGGTATCATATAAGCCAAATTGGCTTGGAGAAGGGATTCCAAAGGGTGGGAAGAGAAATCCAACAAGTATAGAACCATCCTAAATCAATAAATGTTAAATGTAGAAAGGGCTACTTTCCCCGTAAATACCACACCGTCATCATTTGCATGGTACTGTATATAGAAGCTTAGGAGAAAATGAGCTATGTACTATATTTATAACTATTTTGTGGAACAAACATTAAATATTATAAAGTACTGCTAAACTCATTTGTAATATTCATTGATAGCGGAGAAATTACTACGAAAATGTATATTTGGCACTAATACTTTGGTATGCCTATTTTGCTCAGAAAGAAGCCAAATAAAACTTCAAAATTTACCACTAAAAAAATATAAGAATTACATGTATTTAATATATCTTAAGAAAAGTATTACATTTTTTATTTTAAAACATTAAATAAAAAGTTATGATTTTTCTATAGCAACTAAATAATATGTTTGTATTAACATGTATAGCTGTTAGGTTGAGAAAGACTAATTAGAAACGTAACAATACCCAATGAATTACAGAAGAAAACATACTTGCAAATAAAATTAATTTTTGGGAAATAGAAAGTAAGGAGAAAATAATGAGTACAAACAAGTTAGAAGGAAACAAAAAAATTATTTATGTAACTTCTGGTAAGATTGACTAACTCAAATGTGCCCAATCATGCTGGGATTTTAGTAACAATAGCAAGGGAAACATCCTGATGAAAAACCTATGCTTCTTCAAAATCCATTACCTCCACAATGTAGGGTAGCATTTACTACGTGGTAGTTCTACATAACACCATCGCTCCTTCTCCCAGGGGTAAATCTTGGTTTGAGCATATCGTGGTGTAACTTTGAGACCATTCTCCAAAGAGGTGCTCCTAATTTCAAAGCATTGGGTTTAGAGTCTAATAGTGAGAAGGCATCTACTTCCAAACAAATAAACATATGTAGATAAAGAATCCACTAATTAAACAAATGCCTTTCCTCCTAAAGGGTACTGCACATTAATTATCATAACCGCGATGTATAGGATTACCACCATTATAATATTGTTGTTGGATTGAGCCATATCAATATAGAATTGAGCCAGTGATGCTTTACGATGAAGCATATTTTTAGGGATAGATATTAATGACACAAACTTGTTTCTCATTTTAAAATTTCATTATTCCTCATAATTATTAATATAATTTGAATGTAGTTTGGTATTCATAAGTTGAAAATAATTAATATTATTTTGTATTAATGGAGAATTGGTTACATAGTTGTAACATATCTCTTTAGTTTAGGATTTTGTTCCTGGAGTTTAGGAGTGTGGTTGCAACATCCTGATTTCTAAAGTTGTATTTAACGATGTAATCTTTCATTGTTGAAATATAGAGTGTACGAGAGTGATCTCTCTGTTTTGAGTGTAGTCTCCAGGTGTAGGCCACACCTGTGAGCTACATCTCCTTCTTTTCAATTTTGTTCACATTTTATCTTGGTATCAGAGCTTAGATTGGGTGAGCCTGATATTTTATCACCTTTGTGGCTGAAGTGCCTTTGTAGCTAGCTTGCCTGTGTGGTAGAATTGCCTGTGTGGCTTGAAGTGCCTATGTGGCCGCGTGTACACAAGAGCTCTGTGCTCAATTGAGTAGGTGGACTGTAGAACTCCTAGCTCGGACTCGGAAGTTATTTTTTCCTGAGTAGAAGGGGGTTGGTGCAGGTTTCTGGCCCGTGAGCGTGCCAGAATAATGGATTGGCGTGACTGTCTAGAAATTAAGTGCGCCAGCACGCCAAAGTACTGGATTGGCGTGCAATTTTAGGGAAAAATCGCGTGAGCATTTTTGCCTTGCACGGATTTTTTCTTAGCGCGGATTTTTCGCTCGGGAGAGCGCCAATCCACCTTCAAGGGGATCTACAGGAAGCCTTATCTTTGTTTGGCGATTTTCGAGGGGTGCAGATAGGCGAAGTTGCAGATCTATCCGAGAGAGGTAGATCAGATCAATTTTTCGGCTGTATTGAAAAACGCCGAATTTGCTCATCAGAGCGGGATTGCCAGATACTCTAGATCAATGGCAGAGAAGTGATATATTGATCTGGCAGGTATTGTTTTTTTTCTTGGGTAGATTCATTTTCTAGATCTGATCAGAGTGAGTAATACGATGGAATCCTACCTTCATGAGTTTGGCAAAATCGATGGATCTAACTTCAAAAATTGGAAGTTTAAGATGCAGACCTTGCTTGAGGGTGTGAATGCTTGGTCCATAGTTACAGGTGATGAGCTGAAGCCGAACGCAGGGACACAGGAGTAAGAATTGGAAAAACGAGAGAACAAAGCCAAAGTGTTGCTGAAGATGTCCGTGAAGGACAGTATTATCCCGCACATCAGAGAATGTAAAACGTCCGCGGAGATCTGGACGACCATCAAGAATCTGTATCAGACCCAAAACACAAGTCGAATTATGGCGCTTAAAAGAAAGCTATTTTCAATGAGGATGGAAGAAAGGGAGACTGCTGTTGCATTTGTTGCGTGAATTAAAGATGTGAAAGATGGATTAGCGGACATCGGAGAGGCGGTGTCTGATTTTGATCTCATCTCAATCACACTGAGTGGGATGCGTGATGAATTTCAAATGTTCGTCACTGGATTGGCGACAACGGAGAAAGCGCCCACATTTGAACATCTGACAGGGATCTTGCTGCAAGAGGAGCAGCGATGGGAGAACCTGAACCCCCAGAGTGATGATCTTGCGTTGATGGCAAAACGGCGACCATCCAGAGGAAAGCAGCCATAGTAGCAATCATAACAGAAAGGAGGAACATCACAGAAGAATTCTCATAAAGGTATGCTTGCAAATCATTCTTTAAAGAAATGTTATTATTGTGGAAAGAAGGGTCATATACAGAATTAATGCTTTAAGAAGCAGGTTGATGATGCAAAGAGGAAGCAGGAAAATGCAAAGCACAGAGCATACTTTGTTGAAGAAGAAGATAAAGATTTCAGTCATGAATTTCGACTGTTCACAGTCGACTGTGCCCTTTCAGCATCTAATGAGGACAATATTTGGTATGTCGATTCTGGAGCATCCTCACACATGACAGGTAAAAAGGAATTTTTTGATAGTCTTGAAGAAAGTACAAGTGGATCAAAAATTTATTTAGGAGATGATAGTGGATACGAGATTAAAGGTTATGGGGTGATTCCAATCAAGTTACCAAATGGAAAAATTAGTCATCTTAAAAATGTTTTATATGTACCTGGAATTAAGAAAAATATGATATCTGTATCCATGATGGCTGATCAAGATATACAAGTCAAGTTCTTCAAGACTCATTGTGTGATAAAGGATTGCAGGAATGAAATAGTTGCAACAGGCATGCGAGTTGGAAGCGTATACAGACTGGATGCAAAGAGTATACCAAAACAAGCCATGGTTGCAGGAGGATTGACAGGAGAACAACTCTGGCATCAGAGGTTCGGTCACTTGAATTTGCAGGACCTCATGTTATTACAGAAGAAAGGTATGGTTGAGGGGCTCCCTATCTTTCGTAATATTCAGTTGAATTGTGATGGTTGTGCCTTAGGTAAAATGCATGCAGAACAGTTTCCTGTGCATGATAAAAGGAAGGTAACAGATATTTTAGAACTAGTGCACACTGATATATGTGGACCTATGCAGACAAGGTCGCTAGGAGGAGCATATTATTTTATGTTATTTACTGATGATTGCACTATATATTCATGGGTTTATTTTCTGAGTAAGAAAAGTAAGACTTTCCAGTGCTTTATAGAATTTAAAACCTTGGTGGAAAAACAATTTGGTAAGGGTATAAAAATTCTCCAATCTGATCAAGGGGGAGGATACAAGCCAGGGGAATTCATGAAATTCTACAAATCTCACGGGATTGTTCAGTAGTATACAGTGCCACACACACCACAGTAGAATGGAGTTGCAGAGCGCAAAAACAGAACCTTGGTGGAGTGCGCAAGGAGCATGTTAGAAGGTAAGAGTCTATCTAATAGTTTTTAGGCAAAAGTTATTAATATTGTTGTATATTTGAAGAACAGAAGTCCTACTAGGTATCTTGGCTTCAAAACTCCTTTTGAAGCTCTATATGGATTCAAACCAGTAGTAAACCATCTAAGAGTATTTGGGTCAAAAGAATTTTCCCATATACCCAAAGCTAATAGGAAGAAATTAGACCCTAAAGCAGTTAGGTGCATCTTTGTTGGTTACGGCACAGAGTTTAAAGCATATAAATTATTCAATCCTGAGTCTAGTAAGACATTTGCAAGCAGGGATGTAGTGTTTCATGAATAGGTACAGGAAGGGAAAGATGACATTGGTGATGATTGGCACATTCCATTGTTGTTGGATGAAAGCAGTGAGGATGAAAGAGAGCAGGAGCATAAAGAAGAGCAAAAAGAAGAACAGGAAGAAGGTGATAATGCAATCCCAGTTATAGCTGAAGAAAACAAATTTGAGGTACGTCCCCTACCAAGGAGATCAGGTAGGAAGACTCAAAAGCCATTAAAATTGAGAGACTATGCTTTGATGTCAAATGTTTTGAACATTGTAGAGCCCACTAATTACAAAGAAGCTAGTCAATTTAAGGAGTGGAGGGCTACAATGAATGAAGAGATGGAATCAATTCTTAGAAATGACACTTGGGATTTAGTTGAGCTGCCTAAGAATAAAACACCCATAGGATGTAAATGGCTGTTTAAACCAAAAATGAATGCAGATGGAAGTATAGAGAAATTAAAAGCTAGGCTGGTTGCAAAAGGATATTCACAGCAGGAAGGTATAGATTTTGATGATACTTTTGCACCTGTAGCAATGTTAAATACAATCAGAATGCTTATTGCTTTAGCTACTAAATGTAATTGGGAATTACACTAGCTTGATGTTAAAAATGCATTTTTAAATGGTGATTTAAAAGAAGAAATTTACTTAGTACAACTAGAAGGGTTTGTAAAGCAGGGGCAGGAACATCTTGTTTGAAAATTGAAAAAGGCTTTATATGGTTTAAAGCAAGCACCCAGGTCTTGGTACGAAAAGGTTGATTCTTTCTTTTTAGAGTATGGCTTTCATAGAAGTTTAAATGACCCAAATTTGTATACCAGGTACAATAATCAAGGGAAGATTATTTTGATTTCTTTGTATGTAGATGACATGATTATAACAGGATATGCAGATGATTTAATCAGAGGAATCAAAAGGCTTATGGCACAAGTTTTTGAGTTGAAAGATCTTGGAAGCCTTCATTACTATTTGGGATTAGAAGTATGTAGAGATACTGGACAAACTTTTCTTACCCAAAGGAAGTATGCCAGAAATCTGTTGGAAAAGTTTGGTATGGATCAGTGTAGATCAACAGAGACACCTTTGCAACAAAATATGAGGTTGCGCAGTGACGATGTCACTAAAGAGGTTGATGCTACAATGTACAGACAGCTGGTAGGCAGCTTGATATATCTTACAACAACCAGACCTGACTTGGCATACTCTGTTAGTGTGTTGAGCCAATTCATGTCAAAACCACTTGAAAGTAACTGGGTAGCAGAAAAAAGCGTGTTGAGGTATCTTTGTGGTACTGTTAACTATGACATTTTATACACTGACGCATTTGATGTTATTCTAGCAGGTTTTTCAGATTCAGACTGGGTGGGTAACTTGGATGATCGAAGGTCCATCACAGGTTACGCATTCAGCATAGGATCTGGGGTCATAGCATGGAGCAGTAAGAAGCAGAGTACTGTAGCTTTGTCATCGTGTGAAGCTGAGTATCAAGCATTGTGTGCAACAACGTGTAAAGAAATCTGGTTGAGAAGGCTTCTCAATGATGCAGGACAAGAACAGAAGAATTCCACCTCCATCAAAAGCGACAACCAGAGCACCATCAAATTGGCACACAATCCAGTGTTTCATAAAAACACCAAACATATAGACACTCAGCTCCATTTTATCAGAGAGAAAGTACAGTCAAAAGAAATTATTGTTGAATATTGTAAAACTTGTGACAATGTGGCTGATATTTTTACAAAGCCTCTTGCATGTGTGAAATTTGAATTGTTTAGAGAGATGTTAGGAGTCCAGGACAACCCTTTCTCCATTAAGGGGGGGAGTTGAAAATAATTAATATTACTTTGTATTAATGGAGAATTGGATACATAGTTGTAACATATCTCCCTAGTTTAGGATTTTGTTCCTAGAGTTTAGGAGTGTGGTTGCAACATCCCGATTTCTAAAGTTGTATTTAATGATGTAATATTTCATTGATGAAATATAGAGTGTACGAGAGTGATCTCTCTATTTTGAGTGTAGTCTCTAGGTGCAGGCCACACCTGTGAGCTACATCTCCTTCTTTTCAATTCTGTTCACATTTTATCTTCATATGATTTGCTTCATGTATTTTAGTTCATTGACTGTATTTTTGTATATTTAACATTCATTTCTGTATATTTAACATTCATTTTTGTATATTTAACGTTCATTTATTAATACAAGTAATAATATATCTTTTAAATAAGTATATAAATATATTAAAATGTTAATAGAGGAAACATAGTAGAATCACTCTATAATATAATTTTTTTAAATTGTAATAAAAGTTTCTACTCTTTTACAATATATTGAGCATTCTTTGTTATAAGCTGTATATCTGTCATTCTCTCCTTCAGTACTTCGCGCAAGGTCTACAGACTCTAAGCCATCTCTAGACTCTTGACATTTGTAGTCGATAACGATTCCCTTTGGCACAAATTCATTCCTCAAAAAGGCTACCAAATCCTAGCTAGGGCCATCACTCCCGTCGGATTTTCTTCAAGGAAAGAACTGTATTTTCGTCTTTGCAATTCTATTCTGATAAACAGGGGCACCTAGAACTGGCAGCATTGCTTTGGATCAAACGTCTCCAATTTGGAATGAAGACAGTCTGCCCAGCGACATGCTTTTTCCTCTCTTATCAAACCTACGATTAAAAGGCTTACTTAGACTCTATGGCTAGGTTCTAGATCTAATATTTTGTGGCTAGATCTAGATCTAGATCTAATCTTCTACCTTATTTCTCTACGGCTGGGTTCTAGATCGAATCTTGTGGGGCTAGATCTAGATCTAATCTTCTGCTTTATTTCTCTGCAGCTGGGTCTCGGCTTCCGTTGTCTCATGCTGTGGGGTTATCAAAGGCAACAACCAATTTCATAGACAACCACCTCTTCAATCTTCTGCGACTAGATCTAGATCTAATCTTCTGCTTTCTTTCTCTGCGGCTGGGTTCTACGGGCAAGTAAAATATGGCTCCCAGGTTTGCGAAAATAGCTGTTGGCTCAGTTCCGTCAACTTTTTGGTGGCAAGCTCCTACCCATATCGTCAATGAATCCCCATCTCCCACTGTCTAGGTAGTCGAGGCCTCACTCAATGAGGCTTTAAAGTTTTCCGAAAGTGCCCTAATCTGTCGATTCAATGGTTTCTGGCCATGGCTAACAGCTCTCCACAATTGGATCTCGGAGGTATGGAAGTCTGTCATTCTGATGAAATTAATATCTACCCCTGTTCTAGGGGTTTCTTTATAGTAAATTTTGAGAATCCTGAAAGCAAACAATGTATTCTAGATTCTGGCCCTTGGTTTTGGGAAAACTCGGGCCTATTCATGAAGCCATGGAACCGATCATTCGATCCCTCAACAACAGTCATAACCTCAACACCAGTTTGGGTGAGATTGCCAAGCCTACCACTGCATCTCTGGAACCTCTCCTCCCTAAAAGCCATTGGAAATTTTATTGCAAGTGCCCAAAAATAGAGGAATATGCCAGAACCACCTACGCACGCATCTATGTGGAAATGGACTTCAGCACTAGATTCCCAGCTGAAATAAACCTAACAAGTAAAGACTATGTGTGGAACCAAAAAGTCGATTATGAAAGTGTCCTCTTCAGATGTTGATGCTGCTTTGAGATAGGCCATCTAGCCAAAAATTGCCCAAAAGCATCCCAGAAAAATTATGCTAGAAAAACCCACCACAGATCTACATGGTGGGAAGGAGCACAAAAAGAACACTACACTGTCATCAAAGAATAATACTCTAGAGCAAACTCTGAATTACAAGAAATTGGGTAAGAAAGAAACAACTCTCAAGATAAGCAGGGAGAAAGCCTCGCCCAACAACAAAAAAAGAGAACTTGACGACCCCTCAAGCATCAATAGTTATGAGGATTCGAATACCTCACAAAATAAATCTTCATTTAACAGCAAAGCAGATCTCTTAGACCAAACTTCTTCTTTGACTATCTTGAAAAGGACAAACACAAAAGAACGCAAAGCTAAGACAACAATGTCCCAAGAACCAAAAGAGGTGAAGGAGATGCAAGATAAAGGATGTTGGAAGACTGTAGAGAAAAAAAGAAAGCTACAACACCGATCTCGCCAAGAAAGATGAGGAGCCAGAGAACTAAAAACTAAGAAAGTTATTGGTTTGATAGACTAATTTGGTCTCAGTAGACATTAACCACTATCGTCATCATCATCATCAATAAAATTGTAATGAAATGTTTTTACTAATTGTAATGGAAAGTGTTTAGTCTTTTATAATCATGATATACGTTTTTTGTGTTTAGATTTTATTTCTGTATTTACAAATTCACGTAATTATTTATATTATTATTTAAGTTATTAGATATATCTCTGATGATTATATTGTTAGAATTTCTTAAAGAAAAAATTATTTATAAGTGCTCAGTAGAGTAAATTGACAATTTCTAGATTTTAACTATCTCAAACTTGAAAAACCAAAAGTCAAACCCATAACCTACCTATTAATAAACGAGAAATGCCACATAAAATATAAATCATTATCTTTTAAACTAATCCTCTAAACTCAACTATATTATAAATTACAATAATAATATACCAACTCAAGAGCTAATAAATAATATATCTAAATTGAAATTGATATATAAATAAAAAGTATTAACAATCAGTTATAAAAAAATATCCTAATTATTATCATTTTTAAGAATTCAATACATTATTTAATATACTTAATCAATTTATTTAATAATTTTCCATAAACATAATAATCCAGATACTCTCTTCCGTGTGGAATCCATTGGTTAGGTAAATAAATTGAAGAATCATATATTTCTTTAATCTACATTGTAATTCTTTGATGCGTTGTTTTTTATTTTAAATTGTATATCTGCAACAAAATTGAAATCTTTCACCATCACCATGTTCGAAAATCAGTTATTTTTTTACTTCGGAAATGTTTCTCTCTTCAATTATGATTATCTTAAAATAAGAATTTGGAATTCAAATCTTTCACCATCACCATGTTCGAAAATCAGTGATTTTATTTTTTTACTTCAGAAATGTTTCTCTCTATAATTATTATTATTTTAAAAATAAGAATTTGAATATTGGCATGTTTGGAAAATGATCTTACTAGATCATCATGTACTCATTCGAAGGTTGGTAAATCTTTGAGCAATGAATCCCATCGATCTATATATTATAGAGATACTTAAACCAACATCTCTTTATATATGTGCCTTGAAATTTACACTATTGACGTTCCCCATGACACACCTGCAAAATATTCGAAACTTTCCTTATTCGAAATATTCGAGGTTGGAATATTATTATTACTTTGAAAGCTATGCTTTTGATTTTGATGTTACGTGTTACATGGTGAGAAAATATTCAAAACATTTCTTATTTAGAGGTTAGTTTATTATTTTTGCAATTTTAATTTAATTATGAATAATTAGTAACTAAGTAATAGAGATTTATTCTGAACAAAATATTTTAGAATATTTATAACGATATACACAAATTAAAGGTTAATATCTATTTTCAAAATAGTTATGTCATTTTTCCCTTTTTAGTTAAATAGATCAATTAAAAAAATTGTCATATGAACAAGTGCTATATGAAGTCAATTATAGTTTTCTAGGCATGTCATATTGATAAGCTATGGTATTTATCCATGGTATTGTAACAAAGCGTATTTACAAACTAAGAAATTCCATGGTAAAGTGAAATAATTTTTATGTTTAAACATCATGTTCCGTATTCTTTTTAAATGTATATATATTTAACTTATATATTAATTCTTCTTATTATTTATTAATAATAATAACAATTTGAAATAAAGTCATAATTTAGTTAGTTTTATGATTTTTCAAATTTTAAAAAATTGAGATGTATAATGAACTATTTTGATACTTATGATGGATTAATGTCAATGTTTGTCACCTATTTAATTTATATGGTTGCGATAGTTTACAATTATCTCATTTTGAACATAATTACACACATATATATGTTTATTTTAATGTCTATCAAATATTCCAGAATATTCTTAGTAGTAGTTATAGACCAACGGTTGATATTTATTTTAAAAGTGGTTATGCTTTTTATTCTCTTTCAATTAAATTGCTCAATTAAAAAAATTTCATATGAATATGAGTTATGGTTTTTTGAGCACGTGGTATTAGTAAGTAATGCAGGGTTACCCCTGCTTACACCCACAGTATGTACAAAAAACATAAACACATATGTGCCAGGTATTTAACTCTCAAAGGAGTCAAATATTCTACCATAAATGGTTAAGGCCCCATTCATCAGTTCCTTTGTATCGGAACTCAATCTCCCTGCTTAAACCTCTTATTGAGACTATTTATCTCCTCATAACCTTCATTTTCCCTCTTATTAAAGCCTTCCATTAATTCTTCCTTATCAAGACTTTAAAACCCTTCGTAACCTTTATATAACCCTTTAAGCAGCATATATATAACCTTTCCCTTTAATACATTGGTTACATATGTTTTAACGTATAAAACGCTCTTTTCCTTTATAAACCATTTACAAAGGGAAACCCATGAAACATACATTTTTCTAGCTTGGTACGATCTCTGCACACTTCTCGAGGATTGACTTTATCGCAATCGGCTATCGGCTCCTCCGCAGGCCATACATACATGCCTCATCACCCCTCTGATTCCGATATGCGACTATCGAAATTGTTAATATATGTTTTAGCCTTAAAAAGGCTCACACAACACTTCACGAATACAAAGGAAATACATTGAAATCCCGCTCTGAAACATATAAGCGGATCTCAAATACTTTCCACCCACATCTATAACTTCATTGGGTCTGCACCTTTAGTAGCTCCATAGCACTGTTTCTCCAAACTTCGATAAGCCCGATCTCCGATCACCAAAGCCTCTGATCAAATCTTGACCATCCGTTATATCCTGCTATACAATGGTTGACATTACTCCCGACTATTTAAACTTTCTCAACTATTCTCCACCGTCAATCTGCACCCAATAGATTTGACGGCTGTTGTTGATATCGGGTAGATAAAAAGCCCGAGGTTTAACCACCCGATAAAGTGGTTTCCTCTCACCTCCACTGCCACGTGTTTTTTGATGAGTGGAATCGGTGCTCGTCCTCCAATACTGCTTATGGTTTTGAGGCTGCCCGAAATCCACTTTCACTGTTAGAAAATCGCTTTCCTTCGTTAAAGTTCACTGGTTCGATATTCCTCCGTCTCCTCTGTGATTTGATCCTGGCTGTTAATCTTCAAGATCCAACGCTTGCTGTTCATCCTTTCTTCACTTCATTGTTCTTCCTTCCACTTGCGTTTTTATGCTATTTCCAATGTTTTTGAGGTTCTTCAAGGTTTCTTCAACCTTCATTGTTTCTGCTACGCCACTATGATCTATGCTTAACTCCACATAATCCCTAATCACTGTCATCTTGGATCCTTCAAATGGATTTAATAATCCCTTACAATTCCTCTGAATCGTTCCTCTCCTTGCGTAGTTCTTCAGAATTCTACCTGCAACCCTGATACATAACCTACGAGTTCATAAGTAATTCATTCATGAAGTACTCATTTCACGCACACTGACATAGTCAGGAATAAACCTCTGTATATATATATATATATATATATTATATAATATATATATATATATATATATTATAAACAAATGATTACATTCAAGACTTCTCCATCTCGCACAGGCATGTTCTTCAATATCGTGGCCTCTCTTTGTGGTCTGCCCGTAGGCTTACATTTATGTCAGAAAGTTCTATTGAACTGATCCTAGTTTGACTCCTAAATCCTTTGAACTGACTCATAAATCCTCTATCCTCTACGTCCACTTCTAATGTTCATTTAATTCCTAAGATCTCTCCTTAGTTCCTCAAATCATGGAACTGCTTAAAGAGTCCTAATTGACTTTAGACTCTTTTGTCATTATTTCACACTAATGTTCTCATTTATTCGAGAGCATTTACAACTTCATCTCATTATCTAATTAATTCCTATTCTATGCACTCAAAAGCCTAATATTACATTAATTCATCACTTAGGAATTTAACTTCCTTAAAATACATGACCCCCTATGTCTACTTAGTTACAATGATTTTCTCTTGGGTTGAATGCTCCTGCATCAGACTCCCAAAGTAGAAAGTATTCATGATCTCCTAATCATGTGTCTTCTGAACTTTGTCTTCCTAAATACCATACTTTGTTTTGTAATTGTCCAAATGTCTTGTTCCTTTGTTGCTGCTATACTTTTGTTGCCTTCTGTTCCATATTCTTCTCTTTGTAAATCAGGTTCATGCTCTGATTGATCATCCTTCTTGTTGTTATCATTTTGCTTCCTATGGCTTGTTTCATCATTAACTGCCACAATTCTTCAATCTTTGTTTCCAGTATATGCTTGGACTGGTCCATACTTTTCCACTTACTTCTACCTCTTTCTCTTTGTTTCAGGTTCTTGTTGTTGTCCACTAACTCTTCAAACTGTTGTTGGTTACTTTCACTTTGTAGTTGTTGGTTGACTTTTTCTTCCACTTTTGCTCTTTCTCCAAATTTTGCTTTGGTTACTCCAACTTTTGCTTTGCTTGCTATGCTGGCTTCTATGTTGACTCTTATGCTAACTGCCTCCCTATCATCCTTACCCTCTATCATGACTGAGTCATGAGTGTACAACACTCTCTCCAGAAATTTAACATCTTTCTTGCATGGATAGAATTCTTCCACAGAATCTTCTTCTTTCATCTTTAAGTAGCTCAACTATGCCAAATTTCCTTCAGCATCTGCAACAAAACCTGCACTCACAAAACACTTGTTAAAATTAAAAATATAAGGCTTCTGTGGCTTATCTTCCTTTCCCAACAATTCAGTTTGCTACTCCATTTCTTTCTCCTCTGTCAGCACATCAGTATGTTGATTTGAATTCTCAGAAGAACTCATGAGACTGTCAACTAGTCTCTCTTCCACATCATCTGTCCTAATGATGTCTTCCTACTCTTGTTCACTGTAGTGAACTCCTTCTACAATCACACTGTCATACTCTGAATTTTTCAGCAAATATTCCAGCAATGCAATTTCTTTGTGACACTTCACATGTGTTTCATCATCACTTATGTTTCTTGCATTTATACACAAATTATTAGTTTTCAAATCATAAGGTTCAACAATCTCAACTGTTGCTTCACATATCGGCTCTTGAAATTGAATTTCATCTCCTTCTTTCACAAGAACTTGCTCCTGTGTTGTCACATCTTCACACATCCATGCATTGTTAAATTCTTTCTATTGCAATAAATCACTCCTTCTCTCATTTAGGAGACATTCTCCATCCTCTTTTACTTCAAATTTTTTATCTTCCGAGAGATACTTCTTCATAATTTTGACAGCTTCAATAGGTTTCTCATCCTCTACAAAACACTCATTTATTAGTGTTCTTTCTCCCTTTGCTAAGTCTTTTGCATAAACTTCTTCCTTCTTAACATCTTTTAGTAGATGTCCTTCTTTCTTACTGACTATCTCAGTAGCTTCCATGGAAGTTTCCACTATACCTATCATCATGGTGAATTGATGATCTTTTACTATGTTTTCAGCTAAGATAGTCTCTTCTTCAAGTTTTCCTTCAGTCTCTTGCTGTTTATATTCTCCAAGGGCTATCCTTGTCTCACCATCTACATTAAAATTGTCCTGCATTTGTTTTGCATCCACAGACAAACTATCAATTTAAAAACATAAGACCGTATGGTCCTACTTGATGGTTCAGCCATCATATTTGCTTGTTGTTCTAAATCCTTCATATGATTCAGAAATTCTTCGATGGTCTCCTCTTCCGTCTCCTCAAGCCCTTCACTTTGTTGCTTGATATCTTCCCCCCTTTTTATATGAGACCTATCTATCTCATCTTCTTCCAAAACATAATTTAGATTCTGCTTATCTTCTTCCTCATTTACGACAATATCAACAAATTGTCCTTCACCTATTTCACCTGCAAACATACACAAATTGTCATATTTAAAATCATATGACCCTTTGGCCTCACTTGAAGTTTCAGTATTCAAGTCTTCATCTTCCGTCAGCATCTCCTCATGTTGTTTTGAACTCTCCCAATAGTCCATGAGACCTTCACTTGATCTTCATTTTTTAGCTTTAGTGTAGTCTTCACTTTCTCCTAGAATTTCTCCTTATTCTGGTTCACAAATGGACTCTTCCATTTCTAACTCAACTTCCTTGAATTTTCCCCTCAGCCACTTTACTTGCTTTTGCTATAGCCTTCTCTGCATCTCATGCCACTCCATTGGCTTCTTCCTCAAGACCCAACCTAGCCTCTGGCTTTCCTCTAGTATTCTCCTTAATGCATCAAGTTGTTCTTTTAACTCTGCAATCTCTTTGTCAATTTCCTCTTAACTCATCCTCTTGCCATTTGCTTTGACATCCTCTTTCTTCATATTTCTTCTATTGTAGCTTCTCTCTGAACCTCTGCTATGAATATCAGTAGTCATATTCTTCTCCTCTTTCTCCATGAGCTCCTCACTCATCTGCAATAAGCCTCTGCAATAGCTAGTCCTCCTCACTGCAATCTTACCTCACTAAGCTCTCCTCACTCAGTCTTTTGGTAATCACGGGTCCTCTATCTAGAACCTCCTTTTGAGCAACATCTTTGCTCCTTCTAGGCTTCTGCAATCTCTCACTCTCTCTTGAGAACACTTTAGCTGTCCTCTTTGTCCAATCTCTTGTTGGTTTCTTCAGGTTCACTGCCACTTCTCCATCAGGGTGTTTTCCTTACTCTGTCTTGAAGAACACATCTGGTTCTCCTCTCACAGCTTCACTTGTTGTCACTTGTGCATTAGTGTAAAAACACACATTCTCAATTTAAAACAGAACATAACTTATTACCTCACCTTCAAGATCTCAGCATGATCTTGTTTCACCATTCCACCTGTGCTTTGGATGGATTGTCCTCTGTTTCTTACATCTGCAAGTTTTGCTACACATCAACTCTATGTGCTTACTGTCTGTTATATTAGAATCTGATCCTTCCTCTTGCCTACATAAACATCTTAACACATATTCTATTATCAATTCTTTCTCATAGAATTTCTTTGTTCTATTTTAACTTCAATTCAGCTCTGATACCAAATAATGTAGGGTTAACCTCGCTTACACCCACAGTATGCACAAAATGCATAAACACATCTGTCCCAAGTATTTAACTGTCAATGGAGTCAAATTTTCTACATAAATGGTTAAGGCCCCATTCATCAGTTCCTTTGTATCAGAACTCAATCTCCCCGCTTAAACCTCCTATTGGGACTATTTATCTCCTCATCACCTTCATTTTCCATTTTATTAAAGCCTTCCATTAATTCTCCCTTATCGGGACTTTAAAACCCTTTGTAATGTTTATATAACCCTTTATGCCACATATATATAACCTTTCCCTTTAATACATTGGTTACATATGTTTTAATGTATAAAACACTCCTTTCCTTTATAAACTATTTACAAAGGAAAACCCCGCAAAACATATCGTTTTCCAGCTCCGTACGATCTCTGAACACTTCCCAAGGATTACCTTTATCACAATTGGCTATCGGCTCCTCCATGGGTCATACATACATGCCTCATCACCCCTCTGATTCCGATATGCGACTATCGGAAGTGTTAGTATATGTTTTAGCCTTAAAAAGGCTCGCACAACACTTCATGAATACAAAGGAAATACATTGAGATCCCACTCCAAAACATATAAGCAGATCTCAAATACTTTCCACCTGGATATATAACTTCATCGGGTCCACACCTTTAGTCGCTCTACAGTGTTGTTTCTCTGAACTCCGATAAGCCTGATCTCCGATCACCGAAGCCTTCGATCAAATCTTGACCTTCTATTATATCCTCTGATCCAACGGTTGACATCACTATCGACTATTTAAACTTGTGTGTCTATTCTCCACCGTTGATCTGCGCCCAACAGATCTGACAGTTGTCCTTGATATTAGGTAGATAACAAGCGCGAGGTTTAACCACCCAATAAAGTGGTTTCCTCTCACCTCCACTGCCACGCGTCGTTTGATGAGTGGAATCAGTGCTCGTCCTCCAATACCACTCACGGTTTTGAGGCTGCTCGAAATCCACTTTCACTGTTACAAAATCGCCTTCCTTCGTTAAAGTTAGTCGATGCGATATTCCTTCATCTCCTCTACAATTTGATCCTAGCCGTTAATCTTCAAGATCCATTGGTTGTTGTTCATCCTTTCTTCACTTGAATATTCCTCCTTCCACTTACGTTTTTACACTATTTCCAATGTTTTTGAGGTTCTTCAAGGTTTCTTCAATCTTCACTATTTCTGCTACACCACTCTGATCTACACTTAACTTTGCATAATCCTTTATCATTGTCCTCTTGGATCCTTAGAATGGATTCAATAATCCCTGACGATTCCTCCGAATCGTTCCTCTCCTTGTGTAGTTCTTTAGAACTCTATCTACAACTGTGATATAGAACCTACAAGTTCATAAGTAATTCATTCATGAAGTA